>JAULAV010003446.1:0-25000 GCA_030789695.1 Scilla litardierei
GGGTAAGCAGAAGAAAGTTAGTCACAAACAAATTCAGAATATCACAACGTCAAAAACTCTGGAGCTACTACATATGGATCTGATTGGACCCACTTCAGAAACAAGTGTCGGAGGTAAGAAATACATCTTTGTTTGTGTTGATGATTTTTCACGGTTCACCTGGGTGGATTTTCTAAAGGAGAAATTAGATACTTTCGATGCTTTCAAAAAACTGTGTACTCGTCTTCAAGTTGAAAGAGGAGACAACATAGGGAAAGTCATTCGGATCCGAAGTGATCACGGAAAAGAGTTTGAGAATCACTCATTCTCTGAATTCTGTGAGGCACAAGGTATATGACATGAATTCTCGGCACCTAAGACTCCTCAGCAAAACGGAGTTGTTGAAAGGAAGAATCGAACACTTCAGGAAATGGCTCGAGTTATGCTGAACGCCTGAAAAGTGAATGTTAAGTGGTGGGCTGAAGCGATTAATACTGCATGCTACACCATCAACAGAGTTTATCTTCGACCACAGACTGAGAAAACTCCATATGAAATTTGGAAAGGTCGAAAGCCTGATGTCTCCTACTTTCATATTTTTGGAAGCAAGTGCTACATCCTGCAAGATCGGACACCAAGACGGAAGTTCGACACCAAGAGTGACAAAGGAATTTTCTTGGGGTATTCTACAAGGAGTCGTGCTTTCCGTGTGTTGAATGAACGAACTGATGTCATGATGGAGTCCATTAACGTGGTAGTTGATGATTTTGATCAGGGAGAATCTATTCTAACTAGTGATAAAGGAGTTCAAGAAGACAGCAATGAGGATGATGTTCGTGTTGAAAGTGATGTTGCAACAAACAAGACCAAACAGAACAATGTTGAAAAAATTGTTGCAACACAGGATACTGCCACCATGGAGTCGATTCAAGAAGAAGCTGAAAATGCTCAAGATGCTGAGGGAGTTACAAAGATTATACGAGACCATCCGCCCGAGCTAATCATTGGTGACGTTCATGACAGTCATCGCACCAGAGGCAACAGTCGTGTTAATTACAGAGATCTGGCTGGGTATGCTTGTTTTCTTTCTACTATCGAACCCAAAAATGTGAAGGAAGCAATTGGTGATGACTTTTGGGTCTCAGCTATGCAAGAGGAACTAAACCAATTCCAGCGAAATGACGTCTGGAGTCTTGTGAAAAGACCAAAAGGAACAAATGTCATCGGGACAAAATGGATATTCAAAAACAAGACAGATGAGAAAGGAAACGTTACCCGAAATAAAGCCCGGCTTGTTGCTCAAGGGTATACCCAAGTGGAAGGCATTGACTTCGATGAGACATTCGCTCATGTAGCTCGGTTGGAATCTATTAGACTATTACTTGCGGTTGCCTGTAGTTTAAATTTCAAACTGCACCAAATGGACGTGAAAAGTGCCTTTCTGAACGGGTTGTTGAATGAAGAAGTGTATGTTGAACAACCCAAAGGCTTTGCTGATCCGTTTCTTCCAAATCATGTGTATAAGCTGAAGAAGGCGTTGTATGGACTGAAACAAGCTCCAAGGGCCTGGTATGAAAGATTGACCACATATCTTCTCAAGAAGGGATACAAAAGAGGAGGAGCTGATAAGACCTTATTTGTTCAAAGGACAAGATCAAGTGTGATGATTGCCCAGATCTATGTTGACGACATAGTTTTCGGTTCAACATCACAACAACTTGTGCATGAGTTTATTAATCTCATGCAAAGGGAGTTTGAAATGAGCATGGTAGGTGAGTTGAATGTATTTCTTGGGCTCCAAGTTAAACAGTGTCCAGATGGTCTATTCATCTCGCAGAGCAAGTATGCCAGGAATCTTGTCAAGAGATTTGGTTTAGAAAGTGCTAGACATGTTAGGACTCCCATAAGTACATCTGAAAAACTCTCTAAGGATGAAGGAGGAAGAGATGTTGAAGTTACTCTTTACAGAAGCATGATAGGTAGCCTGTTATATCTAACAGCTAGCCGACCGGATATCAGCTTCAGTGTTGGAGTCTGTGCTCGTTACCAAGCAAGCCCTAAGGAATCTCATATTATTGCCGTAAAGAGGATTATCAGGTATATCAGCGGAACAACAGATTATGGTATATGGTATACAAAGGATACGAATACTCTTGTCTCAGGATATAGTGATGCTGACTGGGCAGGAAATACAGATGATCGGAAAAGCACCACCGAAGGATGTTTTTATGTGGGGAACAATCTGGTGTCATGGTATAGTAAAAAACAGAACTCCATATCGTTATCTACAGCAGAGGCTGAGTATATTGCTGCAGGAAGTTGTTGTACACAATTGCTATGGTTGAAGCAAATGTTGATAGACTATGGACTGGAACAAGGAGTTATGACTATTTTATGCGACAACCAGAGTGCTATAAATATCTCCAAGAATCCTGTCCAGCATTCCAGAACGAAACACATCGACATCCGACATCACTTTATTAGAGAGCTGGTTGAGAAGAAGTCCCTAGTCATGGAGTATGTTGCTACAGCTAATCAACTAGCAGACATTTTTACAAAGCCTCTTGATTCTGCCAGATTTGAGGAATTGCGGCAAGCCCTAGGGCTGTGTCGTATCTAATGTTGCTTCCTGTGTTGTGAATTTTGTTGCAACATCAAGTTGCAACATTATGAGGGTCTACCGATCTCTGTTGTTGGGTTGTTTTCTTTTTCTCTTATATCCTTACCCAATATTTATTACCCTCTGATTCTTTATGCTCCCAAGGCGCATTTTCGCATTTTCCCTCAACTCAAATTTTCTTCAAGATTCTTCTAACCGCCCATCTAGGGTTCTTGAAATCGGCTTGGTTGAAGCTTCTTCCGTTTATTCTTCAATGGCAAGAGATCGGTCGGAAGAGTCTTCGCGGCCCCCTCGTCGGTCTTCTCGACGAACGACATCCGCTCGGAAAAGTGCTCCGCCTTCCTCGTCTTCTTCTGTCAAACGAAAAGGAGTGTTTTCCCATCCTGTGCAAAGATCCTCCAGTGGTAACTCCTCTCACTCACTCTCCTCTTCCCTGTTTGGTGACATGCATCTTTCTAGAGTCTCAAATTTGGAGTTGGTAAAATTTTCCCCAATTCTTGAAATTCCCCTCCCCCAAAAATCCGAGGAAGATGAAGTGTATGATGACGATGAAATTTATCCTGATCCGGTAACTATTCAAGACTGGTTCTGGTATTTGCGGAGAACAGGAAAGGAATTGGATCTCTCTTCTGTGGATGTATCTCATATTCACTTTAAAGGTCTCATGCGTAAGAAAATTTTGGGGAAGGTTATGAGTGTGAAAGTACCTCGAGATAGAAAAGTTGTCATTCGAACCTGGAATCCGACATCTTTTGTCAAAATCTCTGAAGTTGAAGTGATAGACATATCTGATTCTGAAGACTCTCAAATGTTCGCTGAATTGCCTAGGTCAAGGGGGACTACAGGGGCGTCTTCGTCTAATATTCCTTCTGAGATACCTATTGTGCAGAATGATGTGCAGGTAACCAAAGAAGATGTGGTGAAAGGTGATCTAAGTGATGAGAAAATGTCTGATGTTCCATGTCAGGAAGAGATACATGTCTCTGCATCACCCTCGTGTGTGGATGAAGGTTCTCAGAACGTGATCAATGATCTTAACAGTGGTGTGAATGAGTGTACTCAGAATGTGCCTAGTTCCTCATCTCATGTTGTTTCTGAGCCTGGAAAAGATTCTGTAATGGGTGATCATGAAAATGTTGTAAGTACTGAGGATTCGTCTCTGAAGGACACAGTGGAAGTCATGCCACTTGCTGATGATATGTCCCATAAGGTTCAGTCCCTAAACGTTTCTGAAGAACCTGATCTCACTCCTATGGATCTAGGATCTTCTGAAATCCTTCAGGATCTCTCCAACCCTTCTTGTGAAACTGGTATTGGTGAGATGCAATTTGTTTCTGGTAAGGTCACTACTGATGTTGTGTCTGAATGTGGCTCAGCTGGTGGTGTGGTAAATGATGAAGTGATTGTAGAAAAATGTACTATGAGTCAAGGCACTAGTGCGGTTGGTATTGACAATGAGGGGCTTAATGTTGAAACTGAGATCGAGGCTGATTCCTTCAATGAAGCAAGTGCTGAACATATTGTTGCACAAAATGTTGCAACACAGGGTGCACCTCCTGAGGCCTCTGGTCCATCAGAACCTCCCCTGTCCTCCTTTATGCGCAAGGCTCGATCGTGCTCTAAGAAGCGCCCTGCTCCTTCCTGTAATACTGAGGCTTCTCCTTCCAAGAGGTCTAAAATCTCTGCTTCAGGTTCTTCTCGTTCTCCGTCATTTACTTCTTCGGATGCTTTTAGCAGAATTTTCTTCGACAAAGCTCGCAAGAATCGATGGACATCTTACTCGGAGAGATCGTTACTTCCTGAAAAGATTCTGAACATGGCCTCTTTTGACAAGACCCAGATAGCTACTATATTGAAGAATCTCGGATTGTATCATGCTGCCACCTGTTTCAGTTCCTACTATCCTGTGTTAGTCAGGGAATTCTACTGTAATTTATCCAAAACTGCTGGAGATGGCTCCTCCCGTTGGCATTGCAGAAATTATGTTCGGGGCAAGATTATTACTTTCTCTCCTTCCACTCTGAACAAATTACTGGAATGGAAATGTCCTCAATCTGCTCCTGCTTACGGAGAGACTACAGAAGTGGAGTTTGATAGACTGATTCGAGTTGTGACTGCGGAGAAGCTTCAGAAGTGGCCTAAGAAATCATCTGTATTTCCTTCATCTGCTCTTACGGCCAAGTACTTTATTCTCTACAGGATTGCCACAAGGAACTGGCTCCCTACTTCAAATGTGTTTGTGGTTACTAGAGACATGTGCAGGTTGTTGTTCTCTGCAGGATCCTCTCAGGCCTTCAATTTGGGCAGGATTATCTTTGATTCTATCTTGTTGTTTGCTGAGTTATCCACCTCCGGGACTTCTTTACCTCATGGAGCTCTTATATCTACGATGCTCCTGGCACAAAGGGTGCCCCTGTCCTTGTCTGACCTTCCTTCATCTTGTGATAGTATTTCGTATACGGCAAAGTCTGTAGCTGGAAAAATGGATGATATCTCTGACTTGTTACCCTCTCTTCATGGTGTTCCTTCAACATCCTCTCCACCTCCTAATGCTGAACCTTCTGTCAATGTGCCTCCAGCATCTCAGTCTCCTCCACCCTGTCCTACTACTGATGCCACTACTTCGTCAGTGAGTGTGGTTGATATTCAGTTTCTCGAGGCCGCTCTTCAGAATATTGATGATCAACTTCTGGTTCTCGACAGCCAGCGGGTACTTCTGCATCGCCACAAGGAGTTGCTGCAAATCAAGCTGTCCTCTCTACGGAGTGGTCCCTCTGCGGATCTCTGAAGTATTTGTCCTTTGTGGCGCAAAAGGGGAGAAGCGGTATGCGGTATGGTTTGTTGGTTGTCTTATCTCTTGACTGATGTTATGTTGAACGTTTTGTTGAATGTTTTGTTGGATGTCATTGTGTTGGATGTCTACTGTTGATGAAATGTGTCTTCAAGGGTTTGAAAGTTTATCAATTGCCCTCCTCTTCTATCATACCGTATGTTGTGCCACCAAATGACAAAAGGGGAGATTGTTAGGATTTATCCTGTGGTTATTCTTGTATGCGGGCTTGTCATATGTGGCACTGGAGAATGTTGGATAGGTTGATGTCACTGCCGTATGAAGAAGAGAATGTTGGACATTTTGTTGAACAGGTTGTTGTACGAGGATGTTCAACAGAATATGTCTACTTGCATCAATTGGCTGCTCAATAGGATGCGCAACTGGCGTTCGCGTATTCTGTTATTTTCTATCTAGCTCTTCTGGCCCTTATGGTGGTTATTAACTGTTTTAGAGTTGATTGGGTATAATCTCTTGTTACCGTATTGCGAATCGGTTGGAGAGAGATTTTCAGCAAATCAATACTCTAGCAACTGCCACTTACGGATCTTTCGGGATCTCTTTCTTGTTGAAGACGGTGCAGTTGTTGCTGTTGATAGAATCGAATCTAGGTTCGATTGCCCGCGTGCAGATTGAATCGAAGATTGCGGGGCGTTGGCCTTTTAGGGTGTGCAACGTTTGGCGGCTAGGTTTGACGCTTGTATTGAAAGAGTTCAAGGAGATTCTCTGGGAGGGAGGCCGACGGCTGCGCACGCAGGATCAAGGGAGTTGATCAAGTCGGTGGTGCAAGGGGAGCTTGCAGGCAAGGGGAGCTTGCCAAGAATACTTCACGGGGTTGATTGCGATCATCCCCTCATGGTTTGTTTTAAGGATGAGTGTGTTCTTCCTTATAAAAGCGTGAATTGTAGAATTTGTATTCTCTGATCTTTATAGTGAAGTATTCTATTTTTCTGGGCGTGGCCCCACAGATGTAGGTGTGCGCACCGAACTGCGTTACCAAGTCTTGTGTGTCCTTGCGTATTGCGTGCCTTTACTATTATTCGTTATATTCTTTTCTACGTACTGAAATTTAGAATTTATACAAATGGTTACTGCAGTTTTTTCATTCATAGTGCAAAAGTGTTATCTTAACAATCATACAACGTTGACGACACATAAACTTAATGTCAACACGTTGGTGGTGAACGTGAGTTTGCAACTTAATTCCTTCTCCAAATCCCTTTCTGCTACGATGAAGGCGATGAGTTCATCTTCAATGATTTTTTTTTTCAATTTTGATGTAATCAATTGGCTCTATCAGCTCAAGAATGAATTTTCCATACACAAACACATGATAGAACTCAGGGGAAAAAGACTTTTGTACCTGAAGAATGGTGCTCTAATGTGATATATGTGGCTTAAGAAACATAAGGGAAAAGCACTAGAGTTTGAATGATTTCTCTGATGAGATTAATGGTCAATTTGGCCCTGATGAACCAGGGGATCTAAATTGCAGTAGCAAGGCTTGGTACAAGATCATAACAATCAGGTTATGACGTTGATCAATCTGCTGGAGGATATCGCAAACTTGAATCTAGTTAGTTTTTTCATCTCAGGCATGAAGGAAGAGATAAAATTAGAGACAAGAATGGAAAAATGAAGCATAATATGACACTAATGACATTGTTTACGGGTGTTTTCTCACCACAGTTCATTGACCGTCGGCTGTGTGGTCAACGTGGTCAAGGGACCGACTTGGGGGTCCCTTGGGATCGTCGAGCCCACTTGTTCTCGGCGTGAGAGAGCTGAGGGGAAGCCTCGGCTCGATGGGTCGCGCTCGGCCTCGGTCGGATCCGCGCCAAGGGGTAGCCTCGGCGCCTTGCAAGTGGGTTGGTGCTTGAGCAGTCGTCCACCTGACAACTGTGATGGGGGTAGCCGACCGATGCTGAGGGGTAGCCTCGGCGCCTCGGATATCTTCTTCCTGAACAGATGAGAAAACTCGTCAGGGAGGTCGAACCTAGGTTCCGGCCAAATCCCCTCCGATGCATAAGTCAGATCAAGGTCTGAAAGGATACTCGGCGGGGAGGTCCGGCTTGTAAGGAAGCCAGAACGTCAACCCAGGCGGCGCGAGTTTGGGGGAGGAAGGAAATGGAGTGGTGAATGCCTAGGTCATTGATGGAGTACCTCTCTGTTGATTACCTGAGTCTCAATCCTTTTCTTCGTCGTCCTGGCCTTCCCTTATAGGGTCCCCCGTGACTGCCCCACGTCCCGCCTCCTCTTACGTCCCCACCATCCGCCTCCTCCCACTCGTGCGTAGTGGAGGGGTGGCCCATTAACGGGTCCGTTAATGGCCATTATGGGATCACGGATTCCGAGGAGCGGTTAATCGGGCTGAATGGGGGCTAGTCGGGTGCCCCGAGGGTGGAGTGGCCGGGCCTTCAGCCCCGTCCGTGGGCCTTTCCGGGCAGGCCCGTCTTCTCTAGTCGGTGTCCCCTTTGAGGCTGGACCATGGGCCGTTGTAACTTGGGCCGGTCCAAATTAGTCGTAACAATTGCCCCCATCCCCTGGGCCGTTCAGCTTCCGTCGATGCGGCTCGGGTGATGTGACTCTTTCATGATCCGATGGGTGCGTCAGTCGAGGTTCCGCCATTAAATGAATGTCATCATGATCGTGGCCGTTTGAACTTCCGTCAGTGTAGTTTTCGAAGCATCGTCGCCGTCTTAATGTCGCCACGTGCCCCTAGCGTTCATCTCCACCGTGCGTAGGGTCATTCAAAGGGCACCAGGAAAGGAGCGCCGACATCCGTCGGTTGAACGTGGCAAGATTTTCTTTCAGCATCTCCTGCTCCTCGTCATGTCGTCTTCTCCTGCCCCCGGTTCAGGTCGTCCAGAGGATGCAGTCCGCCTCGACTCGTCTGATAGCCCCGGCTCGGCGGTCGGTAGTCAGGGGGGTGATCCCTCGGGGGTGCCTCCGGAGGTTCTGGGATGTCCTTCCTTCTGTGCCACCTCCGTCGGGGATTTGCGCGCCCGCTATCTTCTTCCCCCATACTCCATCCGGGCCCCTGAGCCTAACGAACGGATCTGCTTTCCGGGTCCAAAGGCGGTCGGGGTGTATGAGGTGTGCTTCCGGTTCGGGCTTCGGTTCCCCCTTCATCCTTTCATCATTGAGTTTCTGCGCGCTCATCGCGTGGCCCTATGCCAATTCTGCCCCAACGCAATCGGGCTCGTCATCGGGTTCGCCGTGCTCTGCCTTCAGAAGGGGGTGGTCCCCTCCCTCCGACTCTTCTCCCAATTTTATCGTCTGAGCCGCCATTAGTCGGGGGCCTGGATTTATATTAGCGCTCGGCCCTCGAAGAGCCTGATACTGGGGCTGCCGTGCTCCGTCAAGCTCTAGAAGGAGGAGTATCTCTTCGTTGTCGGCCCGTCGGATATGGATTTCTCAACTCACTGGAGCGCCGACGTGATGCTGGCCCTGGAGCTGGGTGACCCGACTACGGCTGTGCTCGAGACCGTGGAGGCCCTGTTGGCGATCCCACCGGGAAATCGGAAAGTCACCGTTCTTTTTTCTGACCTCAATTTGCGGAAGAGCACGTGGCCCGCTGGTGAGTTTTGCCGTCCTTTATCGCTTCGGAGATAATGCTCCGTAGTCGCTGTTCTGTGGCTGATAGGGTTGGTTGATGATGACTTCCCCCTGCGCAGGTGGGTTTCCCTCCAGTTCTTCTGCCCTTCCTCCTCAAGTCGGGATTCCGGACCCCGCCTCTCGGATAGGGGATCATGTGCTGGCGGTCCGGAAGAAACAACGTGTTGACCGCCCGGCGGCTGGTGCCGAGAAGTTGAAGAGGAAGGTCCCCTCCTCCTCCCAGCATGGCATCTCTAAGAAGGTCCGTATTCTTGCCGGGGAGGTTAGTGCTTCATTGCCCCAGTGCCGGGATCCGTCACCCTCGGCCGAAGCGGTTTGGCCATGGGCTGGCCCCTCGTTTCCGCAGCCCGGCCCTCTTCCTGATATATACGAGCGGTATCTAGGTGCGTTCCGCTCCGCCCTTATGGATTTATCTCCGGGGGAGGAGGATCTTCTCCGTCCCCGCTTCCCCGTAGGAGTGGGTGAGTCGGTCTTTTCCGGCTGCAGTGTGGTGGCATGGGTGGCTGAGAACTGTAGTCTCTCCTCAGACCGAGCTGTTTTGGACGAGATCAACGGCGACCGTCTGGCCACTTTCGTGGTACAGGCCGGCCAACAGGTGGGGTTTCTTCCCTAACCCAGTCTTTTGCTGCTATCTTCAAATTACTCCCGCCTCTCTTGTGTAGCTATCCTCTGTCGGGCTTTCGATGAGACGCCAGTTTGTGGCTCTTTCCAAGGCTACGGCAGACGCGGCGCCAGTTCCCGAGGCCCTGGAGGGCGAGGAGGAGACCGATCACTTGTCTAAGGTGCTCGTGAAGTCCCTGGAGTCTCGCGTGGCCGAGCTTTCCTCTGCCCTGGAGAAGTCGGACCAGGAAAAAGCCTTAGCCCTGGTCGGGAGGTCCAAGGCCGAGGAGCGAATTGCTGCGCTTACCGCGGCCTCTGGCTTGGCAGCTGAGGCAGGTTCCGATCCGGTCCCTTTCATCACTGCCGATGTCCAGGAACTCAATGTCCTGCTAGAGGCAATGGAAGAGCAGGAGAGGGCCTTCCTATCCCAGCTTGACGCGAGATCGAAAGAGATCGGGATGATCTGATCTAATCACCAATGGCAGGTGGCCACTCTCGAGGGTCGGATTCGTGAGCTTGAGGGTGTGGACCTTGATAAGGTTGCCCAGGATGCCGTGAGGGAATACGCCCTTTCCTTCTCCTCTAAGGTCATGTCCACGACGTTCGAGAAGGGATTCGCCTGCTACCAAGCCGAGATTCAAAAGAGGTTCCCGCTTGCGGAGATCAACTTCGAGGAGCTTCAAGCATACTCCGATGAGGAGGAAGAGATCCCGGAGCGGTCCGGCACTTCTCCTGTTGGCGGTCTTGAGGGGTCCCCCAAGGAGACGAGTGAGGGCGTGTTTAGATCCGTGGCCTGGTCCTTAAGTTTTTCAGGACCAGGGCTTTTGATGTATCCCCCGGTATCTTCTGAAAGTAATGTGTCTTTTCCTCGCTTGCTATTGCTGACCTCCCCCCTTGGGGTGGGGTCCTTCTTTTGAGTTCTGACGCAGAAGAGTCGGCGCTCCTGCTGGGGGTGTTATCCCTCCGGTTGGTTGGCGTGTCGACGGGCCGAGGGATTTACCCTCGGCTCGGTTATCGTGCAGCCGTATCGGAGGAGTTGCCCCCGGCTCGGATCCGTGTCGACTGGTCGAGGGATTTGCCCTCGGCTCGGTAATCGTGCAGCCGTATCAGGGGAGTTGCCCCCGGTTGGTTGGCGTGTCGACGGGCCGAGGGATTTGCCCTCGGCTCGGTCATCGTGCAGCCGTATCGGGGGAGTTGCCCCCGGTTAGTTGGCGTGCCGACGGGCTGATGGATTTGCCCTCGGCTCGGTTATCGTGCAACCGTATCGGAGGAGTTGCCCCTGGCTTGGTTGGCGTGCCGACGGGCCGAGGGATTTGCCCTCGGCTCGGTCATCGTGCAGCCGTATCGGGGGAGTTGCCCCCGGGTCAGTTGGCTAGTTAGCCTGAGGAGCGACCCCATGTCCTACGACTAGCCGATGAGGTCGACCTCTGAAGTCGTCCTTTCGACCGACCCGCCCGGGGAGCTGCCCCTGGCCTCATGGTCGGTCGGTTTTCCAGTCCGCTGGGTGAGTTGCCCCCAACCTCACGGTCGGTTCGAGCCATTTCGTTCGCTGGGAAGGCTACCCTCGCCTTGTGGTCAGCCCACTCCGAGGTTCGGCCTCGGGGAGTTTTCCGGCCAGGCGAATCGTGGAGGGGGGACCAGTCTGTTTGGGGGTCGTCCCTTGCCTTTGCGAGGTTTTTACGGCCATGCTATAAGAAGAAAGCAGGATCAAACCAATTTATTGAGCAAGGGGGAAGAAAAGAGTTACATTCGTGGGTGATCTTGTTGGCTTTACTGGTAATTTTTGCGCAAATGTTCGGCGTTCCAGGAATGGGTGAGGGTCTTTCCCTCCGAGTTTGCTAGCCGATAGGTGGCTGGTCCTAGAACTTCGATCACCCGGTAGGGACCTTCCCACTTAGCTGCCAGTTTCCTTTTGCGCGTGACCTCTGGACAAAAGACCGCCTTTCTAAGGACTAAATCCCCTTGACGAAAATTCTGCCCCTTGACGCGGGAATTAAAGTAACGCGCCACCTTTTGCTTCTGGCAGATGATGGTGGCCAAGGCCTGTTCTCGTCATTCACCCAGGAGCTCCAGGCCGAGCTCCAAACCCTCGGTGTTTCGTTCTTCCTCGAAATGTCGGATGCGGAGGGACTCCTCGCCCACCTCGACTGGGACCACTGCTTCGACGCCATAGGTGAGCATGAATATGGTCTCACCCGTGGCTTGCTTGTGGGTAGTACGCTAAGACCAGAGTATCCCGGGAAGCTCTTCAGGCCACTTCCTTTCGGCGCCTTCTACTTTCTTGCGGAGGGGTTCTATGATGCATTTGTTGGCGGCCTCCGCCATCCCGTTGGTCTGGGGGTGCGCCACCGAGGCAAAAAGTAGCTTGATCTTCCATTCAGAGCAGAAATCTTTAAACCCGGCTGAGTCAAATTGCTTTCCGTTGTCGGTGACGATGGCGCGGGGGATTCCGAATCTGGAGATGATGGAGTTCCATACGAAGCTCTTTACCTTCTTCCAGGTGATTGAGGCTAGAGGTTCGGCTTCGATCCATTTGGTGAAGTAGTCCATGGCCACGATCAGGTATTTCCTTTGCCCTTGGCCCGTCGTGAACGGTCCCAGGATATCGAGACCCCACTTCGCAAAGGGTATTGGGCTGATGATTAGGACGAGTTCTAAAGGGGGAATGGTCCCGGTGCTGGCGAACCTTTGGCATTCCTGGCACCTCTGGACGTACTCTGTCACGTCGTGTATCAGGGTCGGCCAGTAGTATCCTTACCTCAAGATCTTCTCGGCGATCATTGTGCCTCCATGGTGGTTCCCGCAGGTCCCCTCGTGCACTTCCCTGAGGACGTAGTCAGCTTCCTGGGGGCCGAGGCACTTAAGGTAGGGGAGGACGTCCGTCTTTGCCCACCGTCTTCGGTAGAGGGCTCCTTCATGCATCACGTACCGGAGCGCCTTCCTCTCCAAGGTCCGATGTTCTTCCACGTCGGTTGGTGTTTCCCCATGGGTGAGGTATCAGATGATTGGGTCCATCCAGGTGGGGTCACCGTCAATCGCCATCACCTCCTTCTCTTCCGTGCTGGGGCTCCTGAGGTTTTCCATATAGACGGTGCGGCCCAACTCCCTGGGCGAGGAGGAAGCAAGCTTGGATAGGGCGTCTGCTCGAGCATTCTCCGACCGCGGGAGGTGAAGGGTCTCGGCCCTTTTGAATTTGGACATCTCAGTCTTGGCCTTGGCCAAATAGCCCTGCATCGTCTCTTCGTGCGCCTCGTAGCTCCCTTGCAGCTGATTGATGATGAGCTTCGAGTCGCTAAGGAGACGCACGCACTCGGCTCCGAGCTCCCGAGCTAGCCTCAAGCCGTTTATTACGGCCTCATACTCGGCCACGTTGTTGGTGGCCAGGAACTCGAACCTAAGCGCGTATTCGACGACGTTCCCCTCGGGAGATCGAATCGTGATCCCGGCCCCGCTCCCCGCCCGGGTTGCCGAGCCGTCCACGTGAATAATCCATGTGTCCTGGTCGCCTAAGTGGCCAGCCGAGTTGATGTCAGTCATAAGTAAGTACAAAGGTTGGTTTGTTACCGTTACCGAGACGTCTCCCAGTGTGAGGGCCCTTTCTTCTATGGTACACTCAGCGATGAAATCAGCTAGGGCCTGCCCTTTGATGGCCGTGCGTGGCTTGAATCGCAGGTCGAATTTGCTCAACTCGACCCCCAGTTCAGCATCCTTCCCATACGGTCAAACCTCTTGAGGTTCTGTTCCAACTGGGAATCGGTTAGGACCAGTATCGTGTGAGCCTGGAAGTAGGGTCGTAGCCGCCTGGCTGAGAGGACGAGGGCGTACGCTAACTTCTCCATTGGTGTGTACCACCCCTTGGCGTCCTTCAAGACACGACTGGTGTAGTATACCGGCCTCTGCACCCCGTCGTCCTCCCGGATCAGCACCGAGCTCACCGCTTCCATCGTGCAGGCTAAGTAGAGGCTCAACGACTCCCCCTCTCGTGGCTTGGAGAAGAGTGGTGGGCTGCGGAGGTACTCTTTGAGATCGGTGAATGCTCGAGAGCAGTCCTAATCCCATGGTATGGTCTTCCTCTCGTCGGCTGGTGCGGCGATGGCCTTCCTCAGAGTTTTAAAGAACGGGAGAGATCTTTCCGCCGACTGATCACTCCGTGTTTTACAGCTTTTTCCCGCATGTTTGCATTCCATTTAGATCACTCAAATCATGTTTTTCACGATTTATCGACAATATTGCGATACTTTTCACGATTTGTTGTTTTTGTCGTATTTCAGGAGATTTGGAGCGATTTGGAGTGATTCCGAGATACACCTACTCCGGAGTGTCACCGAAGACTTTCCTAAGGGGTATTTTTCTATTGGAGAGGAGTGGAAGAAGAAATAACGTCGTAGGAGCGACGAGGAGGCAAGAACGATCAGATAGAGCATTTTTAGCATCTCACTCGGCCGAGTGAAGGAGTCACTCGGCCGAGCATCGAGACACCGGACCATGTATGGGGGCTGACACCTGCCCAGTGCCGGAAGGTCAAGGAAGTTGGTGACCTGATGACAGGGGAGCCGGCGACCGAAGCCCCTCGGCCGGCCAGATCGGGCACGCTCCAAGTAATGTATCAGCATGCACTCGGCCGAGCATCAGAAGCCGACTCGGCCGAGTGACGTACCCCGTCCGCCCGAGTGGCACCCAGACGACGCCCATCAAAAAGTCCCGACTTACTGTTTTTCTTCAGTCTGAGCATAAGAAGCCCCACTCGGCCGAGTGGCAATTACCGTCCGCTCGAGTGAAGATAAGCCCATCGGCCGAGTGACGACAACTCACTCGACCGAGTGACCCCCGAAGTGAAGACCCCCAAGACCCCAGACTTACTGGAAATCTTCAGGGTCTATCACTCGGCCGAGCGACTTTTGTCACTCGGCCGAGTGAGCCGAGCGCCTGTAGCGGAAAACCCGATTTTGAAGAGGCACATGGGCATTTTGGTCACGGATTTTTGGGCAGTTTTGGGGGGTATTTAACCCCAGATTCTAACCTAGTTTAGAGAGCTTTTTCATTGCTTTTGGCAGCCTTTTTAGATTAGACTTTTTAGAGTTTTATTCTTGTGATTGGAGAGGAGAGAAAAGGGCTATTTTGTTGGATTCTTGGAAAGCTACATTGGTTTGTCTCCCTCTTCATTAAAAATCCTATTTTTATTGCTATTTTGAATATTGCTATGAATTTCATTGTTGTTTCTATTGATTATTCTTCCATTAGCAATATGATTTGTGAGTAGTCTTTACGTCTTAGGGCGTGGGGATGAATCCTACGAGCCCAATTTCCGATTTGTGACGATTTGGTAGAACTATTGCTAGAATTGATTAGGGTTAGTTTGGGATTAATATAATATGGATAGCTAGGTATTCTTATCGATTGGGAATTGCAAGAGATTGGATCCCAATTTGATAGGAAACCCTAGAAACCCGAATTGGGTTGAAATTGAGTTTCCTTAGTATCGGTTTGCCAGAGATTGGGCCGATACTAGGATTCTCTGTTGCAATTCTATACCGATACCCGTTTGCAAGAGATTGGACGGGTAGAAACTATCCCAACCTAGGTCGTAGCCTGAGTTTGAACGAGAGTAGGCTCGGGATGCGATTGAACGATGATGTTGATCCTAATGCTAGCTTGCCTAGGCTAGGGTTTGCAAGAGATTGGACTCGAGCCTAGGTTTGCTATAGACCGGCAACAGCGCGAGAGCGTGAGCTAGGTTTTACATTCAGTTGCAACTAGTTCACCCGACATTCTACCCTAGCAATTGTGAAACCGATGAATCACAATGGCGAGATACGGTGAGTAGCGGGGATTCCCTATTCCCTAGGCGTCTTTATTTGATTTTATATCTCTTTATATTGATTGACGATTGTGACAACATCGCCGAAAGGCAAATTTCCTACTCTTCTGTCCCTATAGCCAGGTTGTTCGGAGAAGGCACTGTTATACGTCCTCCCTGTGTTCGATACCCGCTCGTCGCTACACCTTGCGCTTGCGGTAAAACTACACGGTCGCTCTTTAGGGTGTACGCCCGGACGCGATCAAGTTTTTGGCGCCGTTGCCGGGGAGGCGATTGTGTTTGATCCTACCACCCTAGCTATTTCTTTCTTTTTTGTTTTATTTCTTCATTTTTTATCGAACCCTTCCATTGTGCTAATCACTTCTTTGAAACTTTGTTTTCCCGTGCATGTACACGAGATCCACAGCAGACCCCGTAGATATATTGTTTGATCCTGAGACCGAGCATACATTGCGGAGAATCAGAGCGGAAAGGAGACCCGATACGGAAGGGAGGTTTATGAACGTTCGGGAGACGCCCGAAGAGTTAGCGGCAAGAATGGCGAGGATTATTTCCATTCGAGATAGGCTCCGGCCTAAGACTTCCTCTACGACCTCGTCTATAGCAATGCCGGAGTTGGCGGCCGACAAGAATTTTGAGCTGAAGACCGGAATTGTGGTTCTGATGCAGCAGGATCCATTTCATGGGAACGCCCATGAAAATCCTCACTACCACATCCAGCTATTTCTGTCGAAGTGCGCCACCTTTCAGATGACAGGGATCTCCATCGATGCCATCAGACTGCGCCTCTTCCCCTTCACACTAAAGGACAAAGCTCTTTATTGGTTGAGGACGCAAGCTGAAGGAGTCTTCACCACATGGGATGAGTTGGCGAGCGCGTTTATTGACAAGTTTTATCCGCCCTCCAAGACGTTGAAGATCAGGAGTGCTCTCATGTCCTTCAAGCAAGGACCTCAAGAGACACTCTATGAGGCATGGGAGCGCTTCAAAGACCTGCAGCATCAGTGCCCCCACCATAGTATTGAAGATTGGGAGCTAGTCCATAGCTTCTACAATGGTCTCCAACCGGGGACCAAGCAGATTATTGATGCCGCGGCAAATGGGGCCATCCTATCGAAGACTCCCGAAGAAGCTACGGCCTTAATTGAGGAGATGGCCTCGAACAATTAACAATGGGGCGACGAGCGAGGACACTCTTCGTCCTCCTTGAAGCCATCTAGCATCTATGAGGCCAAGGCTGTGGCGGAGCTGACCAATAAGTTCGATTCTCTCCACAAGGTGGTGGAGAGACTGGAGAAATATATCACGGAGCCCCAAGGAGCCCCTTCCACATACACACCAACAAGTCAAATGTGCGATTGGCAAGACCAATCCCAAGCTATGAATTTGGGAGGAGAACAAGGAGATGGATCTTTGGAGCAAGTTCAATATATCGCGGGGAACCAAGGATATTGGGCCAATCCGGCCGCTCGAAACCATCCCAGTTTCTCCTATGCAAACAATGATGGAGCATTGAACCCCCCGCAACAACTACCTCACCAAGCTCGACAACAACAACAACAACAACAACATTATCCACCGAGGGGGCCTCCGCAACAAAACTACCCATCGAGGAAACAAGTGGGACCCTATAGGCCGCCCGGATACAATCAAGGGTGGAGAATTCCAAACCCTCCACAAACTCAACAACGTTCCGATTTTGAAGCTAGAGTGGAGGAGTTTATGGTCGAGCAGAAGAAGACTAATGCTTCCTTGAAGGCGGGCCAAGATTCCCTTGCAACCATTGTAGGCCAAATCTCGGAGCAACTTGCTTTGCTCAATCGAAATAGTCAACAGTTGCCGGCTCAACCCGAGCAAAATCCACATGGCACCACCGGACATATCAACGCCGTGGTTGCAGTTACTACGAGAGGCGGGAAGGACACCACTCCCGTCATGATTCCTACCAAGGAGCCCGTGGTGGAGATTGTAGAGCCAAGCGAGCCGGTCATTGAAGTTGAGAGAGAGAAAGAGCCGCAAGGGGAAGAAAGGTCAAGAGCGGAACAACTAATTGAAGAGAGGCGTTTTATGCCACCGATCCCATTCCCTCAAAGGCTAGCTAGAGCAAAGATGGAGAAACGGCTAGCCATGTTTCTCGAGTATTTAAGAGGGGTAAGCCTCAATATCCCCTTCCTCGACGCTATCGTGGAAATCCCGACATACGCCAAGTTCCTAAAAGATTTGATTAGGGAAGAAAGAGGAAGTAGAAAATCATGCTCGCTGAGGAGGGGACTTGGTTCACTAAGAGAGAGAAGGAGCCCGCCAAATTCAAAGACCCAGGGAGTTTCCGAATTCCTTGCACCTTAGGTGGCGTCCCTCTACAAAAGGCGTTAGTAGACTTAGGGGCTAGTGTTAGCCTCATGCCTCTCTCCATGTTCCGAAGGCTAAACACCGGTACAGAATTGAAGCCTACCGACATGCGGATACAACTAGCAGATGGTCGGATCACAAGGCCGGTAGGGATCGCAGAGGATATCCCATTACAAGTCCCGGGAGGCATATGTTTGTCACGCGACTTTGTGATCATGGACGTCAAGGAGGAGGGAGATACGTCGCTAATACTTGGACGCCCGTTCCTCGCCACCGCCGGTGTCATTGTCGACGTACGTGAATGGACTCTAACGTTGAACGTCGGCAACATCGAGGTGGAGCTTCATATACCCAAGGCAATGAAACACATGCCTTATCATGAGGAGCTGGACTATATGGACCTCCTTGACGAGGTCATTGAGGAGGCGATCCCCCATTCCATCGGCGCAATATTCAAGGATGATTTTGAGGAAGGGCCGGACTTGGGCCAAGAAGAAAAGATGAATGACTCCCCCGATCTCTCCATGGAAGTTGATGAAGGCGACGCTGATGTCGCGAGAATACGAGAGCTCTGCAAGCTCTCAAAGATGAAGTCTCCGAAGAAAGCTCCACCGATACGGAAATCGGTGTCACCGGTGAAGCCAAGGCCCGGAGCAAGCACTAGCTTGGGGGAGCCACCCCCCAACACTACCCGAGACGAAAGATCACCGAGGAAGAACATGCCGCCACAACATCCAAATCCAAGCGGTCTTCCCGATAAATTCGACGGGTGCATCTCATATGCACCCAATATCCCGCATTAAATTGAAAATCCAAGGGGGTCGAGCTCAAGACCTTAAACGAGCGCTTATCGGGAGGCAACCCGACGGTTATCGCTTTATTTTTACTTTGTTCTTTATTTTTGTTTTAGAAATTATTAGTGTTTTGAGTCGTTTTCCTGAAAAATTCGTGATAACGGGTCCTATTTTTCTTTGACAGGAGAGGAGAAATGGATATCTATCATTAGGAGAATGAACAAGGCGACAAAGAGCGCTCCAGGAATGCGCTCGATGCTTAGGAGAAGGAAGAAATCATCTGGAGAAAGAAAGACAGAGATTAGAGCACAAACGGAGCCAAACAGCAGAAAACAGGAGCCACTCGGCCGAGTAGGATATCCACTCGGCCGAGTACATAAGTTCGTCCGCCCGAGCGGCGCACAAACGAGGGAAGTCTGCTGTACCCAACTCTCTGTTTCATTTCTTGATTTCAGTATAATTGCCACTCGGCCGAGTATAAATCTTCACTCGGCCGAGTGAAACCGATACGCTCCTAGGGCGAGTATTGCCGAGTAGCTTGTGCCACTCGGTCGAATGGACTTTCTCCACTCGGCCGAGGGTGGCAAAGCCACTCGGACGAGTCGTAAGCAGGGAGGAATTTTCAAAAATATTTTCGTTACGATCACTCGGCCGAGTGACACTTTCACTCGGCCGAGTCGTAACTTTTCCTATAAAAGGCGCTGCGGGCTCGGCGCAGAATTCGAAGCGACAAATTCTCATCCGTTCGCCCGAGCCCGCGCCCGATCAGCTCCCTACGCCCCGACTCGCTGCCACTCGCCCGACCGCCCTCGCCACTGCTGCGCTCGGCCGACCACCGCCGATCGAAGCCGCCGCCCCTCCGCCCGAGTCGCCGGCGACTCCCTCGCCGCCGGCCGAGCTCCGGTATGCCCAATTTCGCCCATTTTCTCCTTTTTCTTGTATTTTTTGACGATCCGTGCACTAATCGAACCCCTACACCAAATTAACTTCATTATCTATCCATTATACCCCTAACCCCCCATACATTTTGAATATTACTCGCTGATATCTTCGTTTGATGCGTAGGCTATATTGGGGAGCTTAGGGGAGCCTAGGGGAGCTTCCGGGGAGCGTTTTTGGCTTTGTGGAGGCGACGTCTTCGCACGCATCCACCATTTCTCTCTCGCGGCGTGTTACGGTATATTCGTTCCACTCGTTTTCGCACGCCACGTTTTTTCTGTTTTTTTGGTGAGCACCCAGGGCCCACATGCCGCCCCGGACACGGCCACGCACCAGGAGAGCTTTCGCCAAGCGGAAGCGGCCGGATGAGCCCGACCCCTCTCACGAGATGGAGGACTCTCCTTCGCCTACACCACCTCACCCCGCACAGCCACAGCCTGCAGACCCCGTTCACCACGCACAGCCACAGCCTGCAGACCCCGTTCACCCCGCACAGCCACTCCCCACCGACCCACTGCCACCACCGGCTCCACTTGTCGGGCCGCTGGGGATTACGTTTCGAGACGACGCACACCACGTCGTTTTTGAGCGCATTTCCCAGCGCTCGATTGTACCCTCTAGGTTCGCACACCTTGCAGACCTAGGACGCCTGGGGGTACTTGAGGGGATGCTCACGTTGTATGACAACGTGGGTTGGCGAGATTTTTTCCAAGTGTCGGCGGACACCTTCGTCCGTCCGACACTTGAGGTGCTGAGTTCTATTGCCCGGACCGACGAGGGATGCTCGTTTAGGTTTATGGACCGAGAGTGCCAGGTCACTCTCGGTATGATGAGAGCATTCTTTTCGTGGCCCGATATCCCCGGGGCCGACCGTGGTTACGCCCCCACTCACATCCCCCCACCTTCCTTCGATTCACACGCTTTCTGGGCCCGGATCACGGGTTTACCAGCTGCCTTTGACCCTAGTAGGGCCAAGGCCTCGGCCATCATCCACCCCTGCCTCCGCATAGCTCAGCGCCTTATGGCGACCACCTTTTTGGCGAGGTATGAGCCTGGGACGATGTCCACGCCAGAGCTTTATATGCTCTATGCGATGACGCGCCCCAGAGTTCTAGCTAGGGAGAGTGACGAGTTGGTCCCTGCCGTCGTGATTGATATCACGAGCTGGTTTTTGGACCGCATCATCGTATCGGTGGGCGCTCGCTCACCGATATGTTGCGGCAGTCTGATCACCCTGCTCATCCTGATGACCGGCGATGACCTACCGGCTGATTTGCGTCATTCCCCGGGCCCCACTTCACTGTCTATAGACGTCATGGCCCGGATGAAGATGCTTCGTCCGCACGGTCAACGGCACTGGGTTTGGTTGCACGGTCCGTACGGTGCTGACTACATGATCCTTCCGAGCCCCGCTCGGACACACTTAGGACCAGCACACGACGACTGGCTCCCGGCGATGGATCTCCTGATCCCCGCCGCCTACGTGCTTGAGCCCGAGGAGGCTGGGCAGGCTGAGCAGGCACACGCTGCACACGCCGCACCCGTCGACCCCGTGGTCTCTCAGCCTGAGCCTGCACTTTATGCCGCTCCTGACACTTCTGTCCCCACTTCTGCCAGTGTCGGGAGCACACTTGCTGAGCCCACCACCACCACGCCTGCCACCGCCACCACGCCTGCCACTACCACCACCCCTGCTGGCCCTCTGTCCGTTGAGCCCCTTTGCTCCGCACTACCCGAGCGCCCACTTACTTTTGTTGAGAGCGGAGAGCCTTCTTTCACTGCTGTCGTGGAGACCATGGCTAGTATGATCTCCGCTGGGATTTCACCTTTTGGACCCCACACTGCCTCCCCAGCGGTTGACACTTCTGTCTCCACTGCTGTCGTTCTATCTGAGAGCGTCGTGACGTCTGTCCCCACTTCTGTGTCACTGGCCTCTCTTGCCGCCTCGTCGCCACTTTTATATTCCACTTCCGCTGCTGCTGCTTCCACCTCACACCAGCATGCGTCCCAGCCTCGCACTGAGGCTGGGCACCCTCTAGTGAGCACAGCACCCGTACGACCCTTGCTTGCTGTCCCGATCACCTACACCGCCCGTGTTAGACAGCCCCGACCAGCTCAGCCTAGACCTGTCCGTCCCTCCGCTCCACCACCCCCTGACATCGTAGTTCAGAGCGTTCGCGCTCTTGAGGGGGCGTTGAGTGGACTCCGGGGCGATTTTAGGGCACTGTCTTCCATAGTCACTGCCATGCACCACCGCCTCGAGCTACTCCCCAGCATTCACTACTGTCTCACTCAGATTCTCGAGCGGCTTCCTCGCGTACCGACCCTACACACACCCACCCAGCAGGTACCCACCCCCACTCCTACACACACCCAGCCTGCTACTACACCCACACCCACACCCACCCAGCAGACTGTTCCCCAGCCACCACCACCACCACCTCCGCCTCAGGACGGAGACGGCGCAGCACCACCCTCCTAGGCACCCTTGATGCCATTGATCTTTTTGCCGTCTTGCTGCCCGTCTCTGCTTGGTCCTGATGATTTTTGCCCACCTCACCCTCCCCTCACTGTATTTGGGTCCACATTTTGATCATATCTATCTTTATCATTTTTGGGAGAGAGGGAGAGACTTTTTGGTGTGCCACTCTTATATTTGATTCACTCCTATATCTGCATGCATCATGTCCGCATCATATTTTCATTTTGTTATTTTTCTTTCTTTTTCAGCATGCATGCATCCTCACCTACCCCTCACATTACACGTCTCTCGGTGTGCCACACTTCGCACATTGAGGACACTGTGCACTTTAGCTTGGGGGAGTGAGTTCTCACGCATTTCGATTTACCACCTTTATTTTTAGTTTTTTCACGCCATTTTTCGCATTTGCACTCATTTTCATCACTTTTTCCTTTTTTTTACCATGCATCACGTTTTTCTTATTTTCTTCGTGTGCCGCATTGTAAATAGTTTTGTTTCCTCTTTTTTATCTTTATTTCTTTCATCTCATGCTAGAGATGACTTTTCAGTGATGATGATGACGTGGAGTTAGCTTTCTCTATATGCATGCTATATTTGTCATGTCTTAGCTTTTATTTCTGATATCTTATGCTATGATCTGCCTTGCATTTAGAGATATTAACCCACACTTTTTTCCGTATGAAAATGGATGAAATTCTATTATTAGCTGAGTCTGAATATTCATATGTATGCTATCGTAGAAAACACACCAAGATTCATGCATTGAATGCTTATATCTGGAGTACCGTTTTCTCTTCCTATATCACTTCTATTTGCATGATTTGTACACTTCACTTCAGGATGATTGAATGATGTTAGCTATGATAAATCTGAATTAGTTTGCTTTTTTATGATCGAAACCGAGTAGATTAAATTACCCTGCTGCAGTTGTCGTGCACGTCCTATAGAGTGAACTGAGAGATACATTTATTTCTTTCTCCACACATCTTGAACATTAATTCTCTATTTTAAAATCATTGGTGAATCTCCCCTTAGCGATTCTAATATTTGGCATTTCCCCCGTTATTAAATTCCTAGCTCCAAATTTCCCAAAACCAAAAAGAAAAAGAAAAATTCTTGTATATCCTTCTCTCTCTTTTGATTTGGGATCATTGGTGTATATATGCTATAAATAAAAAAAAGAGAGAAAAGAAAGAAAAGAAAAGAAAAAGATTTGAGAAAAAGAAAAGAAAAGAAAGAGAAAGAATCTCAATAAACGATCCCATCTCATTTACTCTTTCTTTCTTCCCTCTTTTTGTTTTTATTTTTATTTTCTTTTGCATTTGGAGCTTCTAAAGAAATGGGGAATGTAAATACAGTTTTGTATATGCCACCACGCTTATAGATAAGCTTGGGGGAGAGAATCCAATGATGTGTGAGATAGTGACTACTTGACGGTGCATGACAACCTAGGCTAAGTAATATTCTATACTCAGTTAGATTGTTTTAGCTTCACGAAATCCAGAAATCTACGCCTAGCACTCATTTCATGAAATCCACGCTTTTCTATTCTTTCTATTCTATTGCGTGATATTCTTATACTCCTCATAGAAAGCATTCAATTGAAAAGTGTGTGATCTGCGATATTGTATACCGCTTTAGATGCCTCAGACGATGTTAATCTTAGAATTATTCCATTTTTCATGCTATATCAATATTCTTGGGTTTTCTATCTCTATTTGCATTATTATACTATGATATCGAAATAAAAATCTTTGACATGTGTTCTACATTGGACGCATGATATATGAGTAAGCAAAACCCACGTCCTGAGAAAAATGATCTAGCAGCTTCCCTCTTCGCTTTCTTCTTTCTACTTCGTTTTTCGTTTTCCGTTTTTCCATCGTTTTCATTTTCTAAATTCATCGGGTTCGCCTTTTACTTATCTTCCTTGAGGACGAGTAAGAGGTAAGCTTGGGGGATTTTGATCACTCCGTGTTTTACACCTTTTTCCCGCATGTTTGCATGCCATTTAGATCGCTCAAATCATGTTTTTCACGATTTATCGACAATATTGCGATACTTTTCACGATTTGTTGTTTTTGTCGTATTTCAGGAGATTTGGAGCGATTTGGAGTGATTCCGAGATACACCTACTCCGGAGTGTCACAGACGACTTCCCTGAGGGGTATTTTGCTATTGGAGAGAAGCAAAAGAAGAAAGAACGTCGTAGGAGCGACGAGGAGGCAAGAACGATCAGATAGAGCATTTTTAGCTTCTCACTCAGCCGAGTGAAGGAGTCACTCGGCCGAGCATCGAGACACCGCTCGACCGGCCAGATCGGGCACGCTCCAAGTAATGTATCAGCGTGCACTCGGCCGAGCATCAGAAGCCGACTCGGCCGAGTGACGTACCCCATCCGCCCGAGTGGCACCCAGACGACGCCCATCAAAAAGTCCCGACTTACTGTTTTTCGTCAGTCTGAGCATCAGAAGCCCCACTCGGCCGAGTGGCAATTGCCGTCCGCCCGAGTGAAGATAAGCCCATCGGCCGAGTGACCACAACTCACTCGGCCGAGTGACCACAACTCACTCGGCCGAGTGACCCCCGAAATGAAGACCCCCAAGACCCCAGACTTACTGGAAATCTTCAGGGTCTATCACTCGGCCGAGCGACTTTTGTCACTCGGCCGAGTGAGCCGAGCGCCTGTAGCGAAAAACACGATTTTGAAGAGGTGCAGGGGCATTTTGGTCACGGATTTTTGGGCAGTTTTGGGGGGTATTTAACACCAGATTCTAACCTAGTTTAGAGAGCTTTTTCATTGCTTTTGGCAGCCTTTTTAGATTAAACTTTTTAGAGTTTTATTCTTGTGATTGGAGATGAGAGAAAAGTGCTATTTTGTTAGATTCTTGGAAAGCTACATTGGTTTGTCTCCCTCTTCATTAAAAATCCTATTTTTATTGCTATTTTGAATATTGCTATGAATATCATT
>JAULAV010003447.1:0-10000 GCA_030789695.1 Scilla litardierei
TCACTCTCGGTTGTGAGAGTGTGGTTGTGATCCTGGGTTGTGGGAGTCACAAATTACATTTTGTATGATTTGACTTGTGGAGGTTTTTTTCACAAGTATTTCATAGTGGAAATCTTGAGTTAGGGTTTCTAACTCAAGTATCTGGAGGGGATCCGGGTGGTTGGTACGTAGGATCACCGGGAACAAGTCGGGGAGACTTGGGTGGATCCGAACCCAGTAACATATTGTGTTAGCATTGTTATTATTGTTGTTGTCAATCAATTTAAGCTTCCGCAAATTGATTTGGTAGTTGTTTGCATTATAATTAGGAATTATACTCCTTGTTATTTTTAAAGTACTATTCACCCCCCCTCTAGTACTTGTGCAGTAGCTTGTAGGGCATTACATTTGGTATCAGAGCCAGATACACAGCTATGTCTGCCAACGACAACAAGACCGTGCGTCCACCTTCCAACTATGACACCTTCAGGAACCGTGAAGGAGCATCTTCGGTGATGGAAGGACATTCCTCTACGAGGCCTCCATTCTTCAACGGTACCAACTACGGGTACTGGAAATGTAGGATGGAAACCTTCCTCCGAAGTGCATCTTTATGGAGGACTACAATGAAGGAGTACATCGAGCCCGAAGAAGAAGACTTCGAGAAATGGACAACCGCGGAGGTCGCCGCGGAGGTAAGCAATGCCAAGGCAATGAACGCCTTGCAATGCGCATTGGAGCCCGAGGACTTCAATAAGATATGCACATGTAAGAGTGCATGTCAAATTTGGAACTCCCTCCTCATACTTCATGAAGGGACGAGTCGGGTAAGAGACTCTAAACTCGTAGTTGTAAACAAAGACTACGAAATGTTTCATATGCAACAGGGCGAGAAGATGAAGGAGTATTACGCTCGCTTCGTCGACATCATAAACGAGTTAGAGGCTCTTGGCAAATCCTACACCCAAAAGGAGAAGTGTTCGAAGCTTATCGAAGGACTTCCTTCTTCTTGGGAAAAGCGCACCTTCGCCATCGAGGAAGGTAATGACATGAACAAGTACACCGTAGTTCAACTAATGGGTACTTTAATGTCATACGAGGTACGCAAGGATAGCAAGCTCAAATTGCAGGAAAAGATGAAGTCCTACCTAAAGCAAGACGAGCCAAAGAAGAAGGCCATTGCTTTCAAGGCCGCTCCATCCACATCCACATCAACCGATGATGAAGACTCGGAAAACGAGTTGGACTTGGAGTCCATGGCACTCATGGCCAAGAAGTTCAACCGTTTCTTCCGAAAAGGTAACTTCAAGAACAAAGCTAAATTTGGTTCTACTAACGCCTCTTCCTCTCCTTTGTGTTTCAAGTGCAATAAGCCGGGACACATGAAAGCGGAGTGTCCCCTCAATAAGCACAAGGAGAAGTGGAAGGCGCCGAAGTATGACAAGTCCAAGAAGTACACGAAAGGAAACAAGAAGGGACTTGTCGGAGCTACCTTCACCGACTCCGATGATTCTTCAAGCGGAGAGTCGGACGATGAGCACGTGGAGCAAGCGCACATGTGCTTCATGGCAAGAGAGGAGCGTGATCAAGGATCCTCCTCTTCCGATGATAGTGATGACGAAGGCAATGATGAGGTAACTATGGATGAACTTAGGAATGCTAACTCTCAATTATGGTCAAAATACACTAAATTAGTAAATAGATATACTAAGGTAAAAGATGACCTAGCTAGCATTCAAACCTCGCCTAAGACTATCATCACCAACAACGACACCGTTGTTGAAGAGTTAAGAAATGAGATTGTTAATCTCAAATCTAAACTTGAACATGTTAGCATAGATGATCAGGAAGAACATAGGATAGCAGATTTAACTTCTCAAAACTCGACTTTGAGTATTGAGAACGAGAATCTTAAATCTCGTGTTTATGTGCTCACATCGCAAGTATCTACTCTAGATACTTCTATGCGTTCTCTCAAAGAGAAATATGAAAACACATTAGGCCGAATCAATAGATTCAATAAGGGTAAGGACCATTTGGATAAAATCCTAAGTGACTTACTCCCGGCCAATCACCACATTGGTTTGGGGTATACGATGGGATGTCCATCCAAATCGGTCACTACTTTTGTTAGGCCAACTTCCGGTGACTCTACGAGTGGTAGCAAACACTCTATTGGTAGTTCATCTACCAATGGTGCTTCCACCTCGTCCACGCCTTATTTTGGAAAGAAACCCACTTTGGGTGGACCTCCAAAGAAGGGGCATGCTTATATGTACACCAATACCATGCCACGTAGGAACACACGTCCTACTCCACCATCTCACACATATGATGATTTCTATGCAACACATTCTCGGGCACGTGCACACAATGTGAGACACCCTCATGCACGTGTTCCCTCACATGCATATGTTCACCCACAACATCATATGAATAATTCTCATCGTGTACCATTCCATCATGTTCCGTATGCCTATCCACAACATGCATCACGTAGAAATCAACGTAGCATGCATACACCCAATAGGATGAGGGCTCCCAAGATTTTCACAATTTGGAGCCTAAAGGACACAAACATGGACGAAAAACAAATGTATATGAATGCTTATTTTTCGGATGTTGTGCATAGTAGAAATTATGTGGGGAAGTCTAAGTCCAATTGGACTTGGCTTCCAAAGGTCTAATCTTTTGGATCCAATGACCTTGGGTACCATGATATGAAATTCTCTATCTTTAGGTACTCAAGGAAAAGAAAAAGTCAAGGAGCAATAAGTTTAAATTTGGCTCCAAGGGAAATTGGATACTCGATAGCGGGTGTTCAAAACACATGACGGGTGACGCTAGTTTGCTCTCCGGAGTGGTTCCCATAGCAAATGGAAACCGCGTCGTATTTGGAGGCAACGAGAGCGGAACCATCATAGGTGTTGGTAAAGTGGGTAACCCTTCTAAACCCCTAATTAGTGATGTTTATCTTGTTAGTGGTTTAAATCACAATCTTATTTCAATAAGCCAACTTTGTGACAAAGGTTACAAAGTTAGCTTTGCGAAAGGATTGTGTCATATTTTAAGAAAAGATAATAATAAATTATTATTTTCCGGAACTCGTCATAAAGACATTTATATTTTGGATCTTCCTAAGTCATATGAACAATGCCTCGTTGCCAACACAAGTGAACAACACTTATGGCATCGACGCTTTGGACATGTGAACTTTGGAACACTTTATAAGCTTTCAAAATTAAATTCCATTAAAGGTTTTCCGAAACTTGTTTTTGAAAAGAAAAGTTTTTGTGATTGTTGTCAACGTGGCAAGCTTCCTAAATCTTCATTTAAACCTAAGAAAAGCATTTCTACTAAACGGCCACTAGAGCTATTACATCTAGATTTATTTGGGCCAATTAGAGTTGCTTCATTAGGAAATGCTAGATATGGACTTGTCATCGTAGATGACTATTCGAGATTTACATGGGTATTTTCATTATGTAATAAAAATGAAGCTTTTGAAAACTTCACAATTTTTGTTAAGAAAGTACAAAATCTCTTAGGAACCACCATTGTCACTATTCGTAGTGATCATGGAGGTGAATTTGAGAATGAGTCTTTTGAGACATTTTGTGATGAAGTTGGTATTACTCACACCTTCTCTTTCCCTCGTGCACCTCCTCAAAATGGAGTAGTTGAGAGAAAGAATAGGACGCTAGTGGAGTGTGCTCGCACTATGCTTGATGATAGCCAACTTGGCCATCAATTTTGGGCGGAAGCGGTACACACCTCTTGCTATGTGTTTAATAGAATACTTTTGAGGCCCGGCACTAAACAAACTTGTTATGAATTGTTGTCTGGTAGGTTGCCTCAAGTTAAACATTTTCGTGTTTTTGGTTCGAAATGTTTTATTAAGAACACGTATGGTAGTTTGGACAAATTCGATCCAAGATCCGATGAGGGGATTTTTGTTGGATATTCTTCGCGTAGCAAAGCCTACCGGATATTCAACAAACGAACCTCAACGATCGAGGAGTCGCTTCATGTCTCATTTAATGAAGGATTTGTTCCAACTAGAATTTCAAATGAAAGTGATTCTATGGATGTTTTATGTGATTCACTTGATAATTCTAAGTCTAATGATTCTATTGATTCTATTGAGACTAACCCAACTAATGAAGTTGTTGAGAATGTTCCTAGTGATCAAGGTATTCCCAAACGGCTTCATACCGTTCGTGACCATCCTCATGAGCAAGTCATTGGCAATATCCATGATAGTGTCAAGACGAGATCGCAAGTGAACTACTTCGCTCATTGTGCCTTTGCCTCCTCGATAGAGCCAAAGAATATTAATGAAGCATGCGAAGATAGCGCTTGGATCTTAGCCATGGAGGAGGAGCTCATTCAATTCGAGAGAAATGAAGTTTGGGAGCTTGTTCCATTGCCATCGAAGAACTACACCGTCATAGGGACAAAGTGGATCTTCAAGAACAAAACCGACGAAAACCAAGTCGTCGTCCGGAACAAAGCTCGGTTAGTTGCTCAAGGCTATCGACAAGAGGAAGGTATTGATTTCGAAGAATCCTTCGCTCCGGTAGCTAGATTAGAATCAATTAGATTATTATTGTCTTTTGCATGCCATAAGGATTTTAAACTATTTCAAATGGATGTTAAAAGTGCATTTTTAAACGGAGATGTCGTTGAGGAAGTTTACGTTTCTCAACCTCCGGGCTTCATAAATGAAAAATTTCCAAATCATGTTTTTAAACTAAAGAAAGCGCTTTACGGCTTAAGACAAGCTCCTCGAGCTTGGTATGATCGCCTAAAGAATTTTCTTTTGGATTTAAATTTTAAAATGGGAGAAGCCGATTCTACACTTTTTGTTAAGCATGCGAATAATGATATAATTTTAGTTCAAATATATGTTGATGATATCATTTTCGGTGCTACTAACTTTGCTCTTTGCGAAGAGTTTTCTAATGTTATGAAGGAACAATTTGAGATGAGCCACATGGGTGAGCTCAAGTATTTCTTAGGTCTCCAAATTCGCCAAATGGACGATGCAATCTTCATCCACCAAACGAAGTATACGGTGGAGTTGCTAAAGCGATTTGGAATGGAGAGTGCTTCCGGGAAAAAGACTCCAATGAGCACGACAACGCATCTCGATAAGGATACGGGCGGTAAGGATGTAGACATTCGTCTATATCGAGGTATGATAGGTAGTTTGCTTTATCTTACCGCAAGTAGGCCCGATATTATGTTCGCCGTATGCGTATGTGCTCGTTATCAATCTCAACCTAAGGAATCTCACTTCGTAGCGGTAAAGCGTATTTTTCGCTATCTAAGTTACACTTTAGATTTTGGATTACTTTATCCGAAATCTAGCACATATGAGTTAATCTCATATAGTGATGCCGATTATGCGGGATGCAAATCCGACAGGAAAAGTACTAGTGGCACTTGCCATTTTATAGGAAATTCTCTTGTCTCTTGGTTTTCCAAGAAGCAAAATTCCGTATCACTTTCAACCACCGAGGCGGAATATATTGCCGCCGGTGCCGCGTGTGCTCAAGTTCTTTGGATGAGACACACACTTAAAGATTTTGGTATTAATTGTGATACTTGCCCTATCATGGTTGACAACCAAAGTGCAATATGTCTTTCCAAGAACCCGGTACACCACTCCCGTTCGAAACACATAGATGTCCGACACCATTTTTTAGATGATCATGTTGCTAAAAAGGACATCATTTTAGTGTACGTTGAAACCCAAAAGCAAATCGCCGATATTTTCACGAAACCCCTGAAGGAGGACTCCTTTGTGCGGTTACGTCGAGAATTGGGGATTATGGGTGAATCCGAGATATAGGATTCATGTTTCATTCAATAATTTTGCATGCTATTATATTTGGCAATATCTCTTTCATGCTAGAATTATTGGATTTTTCGGAATTTATGTGATATTTTTGATTTTTCGTTCGATTTGTGCGTAATCGTCAAATTTTAAGCTTTCGATGTTTAATGGGGTAGTTTAGATGATTATTGAGAAGTTTTGAGATATATCGTTCAAGCGTTTTAAGGAGAGAACTTGATTATCATTGTTTGGACTCTGTTAGTCGGTATAGGCTCAACCACCAACCGACTAGATATTCATCTAGTCGGTTAGTAGAAGAACTTAGACCGACTAACTCAAGCTTATTGAGTTTCCTTTCCATCTTAAACTCTTTAGTCGGTTCATGTTCAGTGACCGACCGACTAGATTGATATCTAGTCGGTCAGTAAATGAACACAGACCGACTAATTCTTGTCAGTTAACTTGGATTCAGCCACTGTTTACAACTAGTCGGTTCAAGCTCATTGACCGACTGACTAGATCGTGATCTAGTCGGTCAGTGCTTGAACTGTGACCGACTAGTTGTGCCAGGGGCTGTTTGGTCATTTGCGAAATCGACCGACTTAAACTCAGTTTAGTCGATCGATTTTCATTCTAATCGATCCACTGTCCCTCTCCCTCAGCTCGAACCCCCGATTCCCCTCAAAACCCTTCGACTTCCGATCGTTCTCCGGCCATTTTCCGGCCGTCTCCGTCGATCTCTGCCGTCGGCCCCTCGTTCTAGGTGATCTCCTCCCCTTCTAGGGTTAGATTTCCTTTCCTAGAGCTAGGGCTTGCTCGGTTTCTAGGGTTCTTAGGGTTTATCTAATATTTTTCAGCTAGGGCTTCTTCGTTTGATCTCCTTGTCCCGTGTCTTGCTTCGATTATGGCAAGAACTCGTATTCCGATCACTCCGTCTAGCCCCTCTCCGATGACCGTAGAGCAAAACCCTTCGGATCCCGAGCATCCAACCCCTCCGAAGCATAGAGCCAAGTCCACCCTTCCTTCGTCGTCTTCACCTCCTCTCAAGAGGAAGAGGACGACGACCGCTAAACCTAGAGGTCAACCCAAGCCTAAGCCTAAGGCCAAAATTCTTGCCTCTGCCTCTACGTTCCATACCCCTACCGATTCCGATACGGAGTATAACCCCGAGACCGAGACTCATAGGGAACCCACTCCTCCTACTCATCCCGAGTCTAGCACCCACCCTCGTACATCTACCCGTAAGCCTAAGGGAAAGGGTCCGATGCCGGTGGGCGGTGTCGATATTTCCTTATGTCGCGATGACCCTTTGTGTCTCGCGGCGTATAATCGTATCGAACATTGCCCGCTGCTTCTGGAGCATTTCGTCCAGTTTAGCGATTTTATAGGGTTAGCTGATCTTCTGTCGTCGTCGGGTCTTCTCGATTACCTTCGATATGACCCGAAGGCGAATCCTCACCCCTACCCTAGATTAGTTAAGCTTTTCTATGCGAATAGGATCCGGGGTCAGTACGATCAGACCCACTCTGTTGAGACGACCGTTTTGGGGACTCCTATAGTCCTCACTGCGGAAATCTTAGGAGAGATTTTGGGAATCTCTTCGTCTGGCCTTCTTCCCTCTGATATATCGGTAGATGATATTTCTTCTCTTGATCAGACCATCCTTTCAGAGATTTTCCATCAGATCCCTCCTGCCATGATTGGCGTGCCATCTAAATCATTCAAGCCTATTGCGTGGGTCCTCAATCTGATTCTGAAGTCGTGCTTGCTTCCCAAGTACGGCTCCTCATCTTTACCATCCCAGCCATTTTTGAAGCTTATCTATGCGATCTTCATGGGGAGCTCGATTAATTGGGCTCGAATTATACTCGATAAGATTGAATCTTTCGAGTGTATTCGAAAGTCCAATAAATCGGCTCATATCCCATTTCCTTGCATGTTGACCCTCGTCTTTCGTCATTTTCGTGTCACGTTGCCTCGTGACGATGAGCGTCCCCTTGGTCCTCCCCTGAATACGACGGCCGTCAAGAAATCTCTTGCGGCTCTTCGTCACGTTCAGAGGACGACACCTTCAGCGTCTGCCCCTGCCTCTGCCAGTGCCTCTACTGCTCCCTCTGCCACCCTGGATGAGGTCGTATGGTTGCTTCGTCGTCACGAGTCTCGCTTGGCTCGTACCGAGGAGGTAGTCTACCGTATGGCTCGTCTGCTGGGTGTTGATGTTCCTCCATCAGTTTCTGAGGATGAGGAGTTAGCTGACATGGCTGAGGAGGACGTTGAGGAGCTCTGTCGTGCTTCGACTCGTGCCCCCGAGGGCACTGCTGCTGGTGCTTCCACTTCCGGTGATGCTGTTGCTGCTTCTTCTGCTGGTGCCCCCGAGAGCACACCTGTTGCCGCTACTCCTGTGGTGGATTCTCCGACTGGTGCTCCCGAGGCCACTACGGTTGCTGCTTCAGAGGTTGCCACTTCAGCCGTTCCTCCTGCTGATCTTCCGGACGTCTCTGCTGATCCAGTCACCTCTTCTGCTTCTGCTGAGCCTGCAGTTGCTTCCGGTCCTCCCGCTGCCTCTTGAGTTTCTCCGAGGCCTCTCCTGATACTCATTGGATGATATATCATGTTGAGAGAGTTGTTGGGTAGGATAGTGTGGGTGGCTGTGTCTTTTGGATCTTTTTGATGTCTTTTTGATATTTGTGATGATGTATTGTGATAATGTGTGATGATGATGTATTTTTTTTGGGCACTCCGATATTTTTGTCATATCATGATGTATTTTTGTTGTATGTCGGTGATGTACTTTGCTTCATTTCACATATATATATATATATGCGTCGCAGTTGACATTTCATTATATCGTGCAAAATTTATAATTTTTGTTATGTCTCTAATGTTCGATTTCGTCGCTCGACGATATTCACTTGGTTTAATAGAAATTTCTTCTATGGAAACATAGAATTGTTTTCCATGCACTAAATTAACCAAGAAATGTTGATATTGGAGAGTATATTCCATAACTCAATCCGTAATATTGATTTGAGTTTTGATGATTTCGTTTTACGATTTTTCGACGTTGGTAACTTTGACACGCCTTGATTCTATTCTTATTTTTCTCTTTGGTGTCACTTGAACCTTCGTCGTATTCTACGACTCCCGTGCTTTTTAATTTGAGGCCATTGTTGTTATCGTTGTTATCCTCCCGCTCTTTTTGCTTATGCCAAAGGGGGAGAGATATAATAATAACGATGTGCCAAATGAAAATTTAGAGCATTTTTCCAAGAATCTAACTTGATGTGTTAGATTCAGGGGGAGTTAAGATATATAAATGGATTTTCAAATCCGATATTTCAATAACCTTCATTTGGTATTTCAATAATTCAATAATCGATTCTCATTTAATATACTTCACTCGTCTGCTTGATGCGTATTATTTTTGTTTAAATTGGAATTAACGTGTCATCAATCCAGGGGGAGTAAGTAAATTTCATTTGAATTATTATTTTTGATTATTATTTATGTTGGTTTGTCATCACCAAAAAGGGGGAGAATGTTGGATATTGGACTCCCCGGATTTGGTTTTGGATGATGAACAAACATAAATATAATATGTACTAACACTTTGTGAGCGCAGTTATGGAGATCGTCGCCAAATTCACATGAATAACAATTACGACGTCTCAAGAATTCTCAAAGCACGTGATCGTATGCCTAAAGCTTCGTTGAAGCTTATGGACCTATTTAGAAGTCATGAAGATTCGATTGAAGCTATTGAAGACGGTATCGTCAAGTTTAATTTATAGTCTTTAAGCTTCTTTCGTAGAATGTTAAGCCTTGAGTAGGTCTTACGTTTTAAATCTTCATAACGCTCATATCTTAGCTCTAGGATCTTAGTAGAAGTCCATACAATTCTTCCCGAAGCTTCGCGCTTCGATTCGGGACTTCTTGTGCATGTTAGTTGGTTCAAGAAGAAGAACTGACCGACTAGATGGTGATCTAGTCGGTCAGCCAAGCTTCTTGGACCGACTAGTTCTTCTCAGTTAAATCATAGCTCTTTACTGTTTACAGTTAGTCGGTCTAAGTTGACTCACCGACCGACTAGTTTGTGAACTAGTCGGTCAGTGATGCTTCTGTGACCGACTAGTTGAGCTTTCCCTGAACATGCACATTTTCACTTGAGCTACTGTTTAT
>JAULAV010003448.1:0-46294 GCA_030789695.1 Scilla litardierei
AAGCCAAGAAGGACCCCTCAGACCTACTAGCTCAAACCAATATAATCCTTATTTGTATGCACTCCCCCAAGCTAAACCTTTCGACGTGAGGTCTTGATGCTTCCCGAGGCATGAGGATCCGTCTACTTAGTGTCGCATGGGGATCAGGTTATAAATACTTGATAGGGCTTTAATATTTATAACCGCAAGCACATGCCTATCGTCGTAGTGCTAACGGGTCGTCCACAGGGAGGTTGGGTGATCGAATACTAATTCAATCATAAGCCATGGTTAGCTAGGTGAGACTGATATGCAGAATAAGGAGGAATAAATAGAATAAAAGGAATGTAGGGATAGATGTCACTCTAATGTGGATTGAACACGGATTGACTTGGATCGATCAGTTGTTGAATTCATGGGATAGAGAGAGGTCGTATAACCTAAGGATATTCTCCTACCCCCCCACTTCCGTGGTGCATGATAAGATATTACCTTATGTTATCCCTACCTCCACTCTCAAGATGCTATAGAATTACCTAACCCGTATCGATACTAACTCTCATTGCACATCGACATGCGTTAGGTGCATTGAGTCCGATGAATGTCCTCAACCCTCCTCCATGCCACTTTCGTAGAGTATAATTCGGATCTATGCTAGGAGTGCTCTAATCGACGCCCGACTCTTGTCAGCCGCATCGGTAGTATGGATTGATATAGAGATTAAAACCCTAAATTAGCCCTAACTCCCGTTATCGACTAATCCATTTATCCACGAAGGGGGATATCAATGTGAATCAATAATGATCATCCTGACATAGCTCTAATCACCAATCATCTAACAATTAATCAATTTCTATTAATACATGATCAAATCCATGAATAGGGCTACATCATTACCATAGATCAAAATCTACTCACTACACATGTATACAATTGCAGAGATTAACATAAAATAATAACAAGAAAGAATAAACAAATAAGAATTACAAAATAGAGAAAGAAAATACTTAGCTTTGATCGTGTAATACAAAGTATCCAAGGTTACACATGCATCCACGAAGGAAAACTAAGCCAAAAACCTAATATAACCTACCCTACTCCTAAAATCTGAGAAAAGAGATGAAAAAGAGATGAAAATGCATCTATCCGTCGTCCCCCCTTCAAAACGGCACAAAAAACCCTTAAACAATCCCCCCAAACCCTAATGGGTTTGCAGAAAACCCGACCCGAAATGACCGCATGGAAGTTCCACGCGGTCGCGTCGATTCTGCCACAAAAACATCAATTTTACGCACTTACATCGACGCGGTCGCGTCAATTCAGCTTTGCATCATAGGCTTGTCTTCCAAAAAATGTATATTGAATCGCTCCGATCTCAGAAAAATACAAATAAATATGCATTGGAATCACAACGAGATGATCTTCGAAGAAAAAATAAAGAGAAGTGAAGATAACCACAGTGGCAGTGGAAAATTACAAAGGCGGCTGGCGCTTTTGCAGATGCTAGCAGCCATCAGATTGAACTCCGATCGGGTTGTTCCATGGGTGTTGGAGGAGATCGAAGGGAGTCTGGATGTGGTATTCTGGCAGAGATCGGGGGAAATCTGATCAGGTCACCCTTGGGTGCTAGTGGTGATCGGAGGGAGGTTGGAAGCGGTGTTCATGGGGAGATCCGATCAGGCAGTTCCCTGTGTGATGGCAGTGATCGGAGGAAGTATGGATGCAGTGTTCAGGTAGAGATCGAAGGGGGTGTTTTAGTGGGGAGCCTTGAAATTCGCCTTGGTGCTAAGTCACATCTGAGGCCTTCAGTGTTCAGGCTCGATACACAGAGGCAACCGGGGTTTGGGAGTGGTGTATTGAAGCAGGGGGTGTAAACAAGGGTTTGGATGTAAACAGGGGGTATGACAATGGTTGTGCGCAAATGGAAGATGGTCGGCCGTTGGTCTGGCCGCATTCAGTTACAGAGGGGAGCTGGCAATCAAGTGTGGTCGGTAACATGGGCTCGGGTGTTAACAAAAATTGTGATCAGAGAAACTCCCATGGCTATAAGTATGTTACTCAACCCCCGGTCGTCGATGAAGGGAAGATTGCATCATTTGTTCAGCCTAAGGTTGCTGCTTAGGAGGCTTTGAGGACGTCAAAGACATATGTGCCTTCTACGGGGCGAACATGGTAGCTGAGGTAGGAATAAAGGAAACTGATTGGACTATAGTGAAGAATCGGAGAGCGAGAAATCAAATAAATCGAGTTCAAGACAAAGGTAGTAACACGGATAGCAACGGAAATCCTGAAGCTATTTGGCCTGCTTCTATGGGGAACCACATATATCCCATTGTTCCTATTTGGAATCATCCTGCTCCCTTCACTCCAAAGTTTAATTCAAGAGCGATGCCAATGAGATGGAAACAAGTTTGTTCTATGTGTAAACACAGGGGAGAGGATTGTAGACTTGATTACATTGTGTAACGGTCGGTATTTTAGTACTACATTTTATTCGTATCCTATCTTGTCATACATCCTTTCCGTATCTGTAATTATTACGTATTCATATAAGTATTGTCGTAGGCGTAATTATACTACGTACCCGTATTAAGCTGCGAACCCGAATATGTTTCAACCAAAATTATTTTTTAAACCTATTATGATATATCTCATTAAATAATTATTCTAAATTTTCAAAATTCAAACATTTTTAAATTCAAAATTCTTTCGAAAACTTTCCTAGTTAACTCTTATTAAAGCCCATAACTAATTTGATATTATTCTATATTAAATCCCTTGATTTATTATCCCAAATTATTTCTTTCATTTTTTTCAAGGACTTCCCTTAATTACATTAGCCTTAATTTTCCCCTAATCAACTCTATTAAAAACAAATCTTTTATTAGAAACGTTCCTATTCTAACTAAAACCTTATTTCCCTAAGGCAGCCGCCACTTGGGTTGCTAACCCTTTCAAAGTTGTACGCATGCGCTTATAACACCATGCTCTCACGTGCTTATCCCCAACCCAACATTCATATTATTATTGAACCCATACAAAATGAAACCCAAGCTTTTCCCTGGGTATCACATGCAACCCGAACCAATCCCTAGAGCCTACACATTATAAAACTAAACCTAAACAACCTAGAGCTAAACCCTAGCAAGCTAGGCCTAGGGAAATTAAACCCAAGGCTATTCACGCTGTCCCCTTCCTCTTTAAAACCCATACTAATATTATATAAGTAAACCTTACCCTCTCTCTCCCCCTATCATCTCACAGCTGCACCCCTACATAAACCCTAGCCTAAGCTCCCTCTCCCGTATATCAGCCTACCCAAAACCCTAAAACCCTAGGCTCTCTCTCATTTTCCAGGCCGTGCAAACACCCCCGAGCCCGTAAACGGCCTCCCTCATCCAAGAAAAACTCAGCCTCCGCCCAAACCCACTCACAGCATAACTCCTCTCCAGTGATCCCTCCGATCATCATTTCCCCCGCGCGCACAGCCTTTATCTTCCTTGCCAGACATCACCCCAAGCCCATCTTCTTCCACGCACGAACCCTTCATCAGCCTACAGCTTCCCCTGACTGTCGGCAACTGCCGCACAGCCGTGCCAGGTCACCACAAACCTTCGATGACATGCCCCCAGTCCACACTCTCCTTCGTCAGCACCCAGCCTGCTTGCCACCTTCGAACCCAGTCCTCCACGCGTGCACCAGGCCTCGACAGCTCCCTGAACCATCGTAGTGATCTCCAGCGGCCGTCGCAGCTGCTTTCTACTGCCGCTGTCTTCCTCTCGTCGCGCTGTAGCCCTCCTCACTGCAGATCATTGATGACAGCCCCTCTTGGGCCACTGCTACCACCTAGAGCCGCCTAGTTACCGTATGTCGCCGTTTCGAGACGTTGACGCGAGTCGTTTTCCCTCGTTGCATCTCGATCTTCTTCTACGTATATGGTTAGTACCCCATTGTAACCTATAACCCACATCATAATGTAGAAAACCTAATAAAAATCAGATTATTAGACGTCGTAGGGATTATTTTAACGTTTGTTATGTTGGAAAGAACCTGCTCTGAATGTATGTCTAATCTAACCAGAGAACCAATCTCACCGTAGCATAATTCTCGTCGAGACGAACCCAACGACACCAAGAACGCTGAAAACATGCAAGTGTACAATTTGTTGTGAATTTTTGAAGTATGATGCATTAATCGTCCTTTTCACTTAATTCTTAATAACGTGAAATTTACCCGTGAAATGATGCATGAAAGAAGTATCATGATGTTCAGGCTTAAAATGTGACACATCGACATATAATTCGTATATTTAAGTTTCAAGAAATAACAACGAAAATTATTCTTTGTAGCATGCTCACCTTTCGACATGTACAATTTATTCTTATTTTAATTGCTGCAAATGTTGTGAAAATGTGAAATGCTGAAATTTAATTTAGTACACCTCTTGCTTGAATATACATTATCTGAATGGTCATGAATGGAATATGTATATAAATGATTGACATCGTGAAATCGTGCGCCTCAAAGGAGAAATCTTGACTTCATGATGTCGTGTGAGTCGACTAGGCTGGTCCATGCGCCTCAAGGGATCCTCTCTTCAAGAGCATCACCCGCATGCGGTGGGTAGCGTCAATCACGGTAGTACCCCATGAGAAGAACGATCCACTCATCACGTCTTAAAGGCGTTAACCCTATGAGAGATAGGAAACACTGACACAGAACTTGTATTTACTATTGTTGTCTCAGTTAAATTTCCATGTTAATAAATCAAAAAAATGCCATGCTCATTACTTTACTTCTTAAACTGTTTTAGAACTACCATGTTAGAAATACTTTACTTTACTTCACTTAGAACTGCCATGCTTAAAAGTACTTGTTGCTGACATCTAGTTTAAAACTATTAATACTTCATAATTCAATATTATTTTGTACACCTTGACTTGGTTTTCTGACCTTCACTTACAGACCCTTGCTGACATACATTCATGTTTTTGGATGTATGTCAGATCCCGAGCTAGAGTACCAGGAGGATCCCTTTGAGACGCCTGACTTAGAGAGCCAGGAGTTTGCCATTGACGCCGAGTCTTTTCCTGTGGAGGTAGAGACCTACCCCGTTGCCGCCTTCCTTTAGTTTTATTTTCGGTACTTGCTTAGTGTACATTTCATTGTAGTTACTTTGGCCCAGCTATGGCTTTTCACTTTATTTCGTGTATGGACATTTTTCTGGATGTGGCATTAATTTTTTGAATGTTTCTTATTGTTCTGAAATGCATGCAAGGACATGCCTTGTTGTTATTATCACAGACGCTCATTGAACTCGAGCTTCACCGCTCCAGTTCATGCGGACTTCGTAACGCTCTCGCTTCCGGTGTCTTTTGGGAAGCTGGGCGTTACAGGTTTCAGTGGTGGCCCATGCAGGTCGAGCATTTGCAAACTTCAGAACTACATAAATACTATTATTAGCCAAAACATCTAGAATTTAACTTGTACACAAAATATACTCGAGTATCTTGTCTCAGCATGATAGGGAAACCCATTAGACCAGGATTGTAGGCAGACTTAATTAGACACCCGTGCTTGTTAGTTAGACACATTTGCTAAGACTTAGTATTATCATCTTATGAGTCACCTTAGTGGTTTCTCGCCCAGCTCGGACCATACTAGATTTTAGAGTTCCATTTAGTCGTTCGCTCGGACCTATCAATTTCGGATCCAGCAGAACGTAGTAACCGTCGCTTCTATGCAAGTCGAGCCGAAGAAGCCTGCATTGGTTCGAGACTTCAAAGACGTATTTCCGGAGAATATTTTTTGGGATTGTCGCCTGATCGAGCATTGTAATTCAACATCGAACTTGTGTCGAATACTCGACCGATCTCGAAGGTGCCTTATCGCATGACTTCTGCAGAACTGGAAGAGCGACGTAAGCAATTGGATGACCTGTTTTCAGAAAAGATTCATCCATTCCCGGGGTGCACATGTTATATTGATCAAGAAGAAGGATCGATCGAGGAGAATATGCAAAGATTTTTGGGAGCCGGACAAGGTCATCGTGAGGAATAAGTAACCATTACCTTGCATCGAGGGCATCTTCGACCAACTCGGTGGATCACAAGTTTCACTAAATTGGATCTCAGGAGTCGACGCCACCAAGTGAAGGGCAAGAATGAAGACTTCTACAAGACGGCTTTTCGGACCGAAGTATGGACACTATGAGTATGTTGTCATACCACTTGGTGTGACCAGCGACCCTACAGTATCTATGAATCGCATGAGTATCATATTCTGCGAGTTTCTGAATAAATTAGTAATGATATTCATAGATATATATTAGGTCTATTTGAAGAACGAGGAAGAGCATGTCGAGCATCTGCGGATTGTTTTAGAGACCCTTTACCGTCATTATTGGTATGCCGAGCATAGCTAGTGCAAACTCTGGCCAGGCCGTATCGCTTCCCTTGGACACGTGATGTCGGGCGATGGTATCTCTGTCAACCCATAGGAGTTGCATAAGTCAGAACTGGCCTACCCCTCGGTCGACATCAGACATCAGGAGTTTCTTAGGATTGGTGGGGTACTACCATCGATTCATCGAGAAATTCTCGAAGGTAGACGAGCCATGGCTCGATTGACAAGAAGGACGTCAAGTTTATTTGATCAGACTCTCACCAGCAGGATTTCTGAGATATTGAAAGCAAGGCTGACGTCTGTACCAGTCCTGGCTATACCGATTAGGACCGAAGGACTCAAGAACTTTGTGATGCATCAGGCAAAGGACTTGGATATGTCTTGCACCAACATGGTTGCAAGATCGTATATGTTTCTCGCCTGTTGAAGACTCACGAGAAGAACTATCCAACTCACGATTTGGAGTTAACCGCTGTCATCTTCGCACTGAATATCAGGAGACGTTTCTCACTGGTCAAGTTTGAGAAATATTTCCACTCAAGAAGAGTTGAATATGAGGCAGAACCAAGCTTATGGTATATGAATAGTAGATCCATTGTGATGTTCATGGTGTATAGATAGATAGTGTGTGTGGATCTCCGTGTCCCACTCGTGTACGAGTGTGCATACCCTTAGTATATTAATAGATTATGGCTGCCTATTGTGTCGAATATACGTTTGCAGTGATATACGTTATATATATATATATATATATATATATATATATATATATATATATATATATATATATATATATATATATATATATATATATATATATATAGGTTGACTAGGATCCATTCGGATGGAGCAAACATGCGGATCCATCGAAGTGGAATTTAAAGTTAGACAATGTAAATAGAAAATCCGACCGTTGGATGTCATCTAACATGTCTAAAATACCTCCAAAAAAAATTTCAACTACTTTAGACATGTTTTGCCCATGCATCAAGTGGTTGCAAAATTAGCCAATTTTATAACTATTCAAAAACATCGATTTTGTAACCACTTGATGCATGGACAAAACATGTCCAAATTAGTTGAAATTTTGTTTGGAGGTAGTTTAGACATGTTAGATGACATCCAACGGTCGGATTTTCTATTTACATTGTCTAACTTTAAATTCCACTTGGATGGATCCGCATGTTTGATCCATCCGAATGGATCCTAGTCAACATATATATATATATATATAGGGCAATCTTCGGATGCGAAAAAACCCGTGCGAAAGCCATGCGAAAACTTTTTTTATTTTTTTGAAATTTTTTTCAAAAATTCTTTTTTTTGATGTTTAATCCATACAATTATATACCCCAGGGAAAATAATGGGTGAACCCGTTGGGGATTAGAGCACCCATCCACCCGTTACAAATTTAACGGTCTCAAAACGTGCGAATTTGATGAAATACCTTGATCGAAGGCCAAATGACATTATTTCTCAACCATTATTTTTGAGGGGGGGTATAACAACATATAATGAGGGTGGAAAAAAGAATTTTTGAAAAAAAATTTCAAAAAAAAAGATAAAAACATTTTCGCACCGTGCGAAATGTTCTCACATGAAGAGAGAGAGAGAGAGAGAGAGAGAGAGAGAGAGAGAGAGAGAGAGAGAGAGAGAGAGAGAGAGAGAGAGAGAGAGAGAGAGAGAGAGAGAGAGAGAGAGAGAGAGAGATGGAAAGCTAGTGTGCATTCTTTATTATACATATCAAAAATGTTACAATAATTGACTGGGTAAATACAATTAATGGGAATGCAACTGAGAGGGGATAGGGCACAGGCGCCGTCACCCTCCACCGGCATACCCATCAATCAATACTGCCCAAATGTACAGGGTCAAGATCAGAAGAAGGGGAATCATCCTTCATCTCGAAATTCCAATCTATTCATTGTAAGCTTGGCTTCAGACGAATCTGGGTCTAGGTCCCCAAGTATTGTTTTGACATCTGCTGCTATATCCTTGAATAAGACAGTTTTTGGCCGTCTTGTAGCTTCAAAAATCCTTTTATTTCTTTCCTTCCAAATATGCCATACCAAAGTAGAAAGCACAGTTTTTGCTAACGTGCTCAAAGAATCCTTCTTTGCGAAATGTGCTAAGAAATAATCTCCTACCTTGGCTAGCTAAGGGTCAATAGGGACTTTCACTCCCAACTTTAAGAGGATTCTTTTGAGTAAGTATCTAGTGTAGTCACACTCGAAATATAGATGATTGATGTCCTCATTTAAATCCGCATCACACAGAACACAGCCAGTTTCCATATTAGGACACCATTTAGCTAGTAGGCTCTTTATCTGCAGTTTCCCAATGAATGCTCTAAGAGTAGCAAGTGACATTTTGGGGACATTCTTATTAAACCAAACTAGTCTAAAATATGGGAATTTTATACCTCTTTGTCTGATTCCTTCCCAGGCCGCTGAAAAAGAAAATTCTTGGCCGCCCGTCCATTTCCAAAAGTCTGCACCCCTCTCAAGTCTAACTTGTTGAAGAACCAGCCAAATGAAGTTGATGCTTGGGTCTTGGCTCCAGGCCATCCCCTCCCAGTACTCGGAAACCTTTTTCCTTCCAGCATCCTCCGGAACATCGTACGAATCGCAGATTGGTCCGATGGGTAACCAATTATCATGCCAAAAGGGTTGAGTTTCCATTCATGACCTGCCGCCTGATCAAATGTTTTGAGAAACGCCTACAATTAACATGAATTTCCAGGTGCCCGACTGAGTTGCCTTTTCTTTAGCAGCAAAGAAATTTGATGAGTCCTTGTAAGTGTGCCTCGTATACATAGCCCAGAGCCCATCACCAGTTAACATGTGCCATGTTAGTCTCACCCCAGCTGCAATGTTTAAATCAGGAAGGAGCTGTTGTCCCACTTGTCCCTCATCTTTAGGAGTATATATGTCCTTCCAGGCCCATACATGAGATGTCCCCTAGATAAATTTCCTGTAGGTAGAAGTTATAGTGCGGAGAATAGAATTTGGAATACGGTATACATGCATCTAAAAAGAAAGCATGCCATAGATTACTGTTCTGACTAGCTCAATACGACCTGAGATTGATAACATATTAGAGATCCATCCCATTAATCGCTTCTTACATTTATCAATGAGCCTGCTATACATTGAGGGTTTTGGGTATTTAGAAGATAGAGGCGGACCCAGATATGTTGTAAATGAAGAGGTGATGTGTGTTTATATTTTATATATTCACGCACGTCTTCTTCGTGATTTCCCGTTGTTTTCCGTCGTTTCATATCCGTTCTTTCGTGTTTTTTGTATCTTTTCACTTTCCCCGTGTTTTTGTGTAAATGTAGGAGATTGCTAGCATTGGGGACGCATGAAGAAGATATCATGAGTCCCCGGAGCAATAGGAGGAGTCACGCGAGATCCAGAGGGCCAAACAACGAAGAAATCCATATTTCAGCCCTTAACCGATCGGGTGGACAGAGCCACCCAATCGGTTGATACACGCGTATCCGACCCGGACAGGAGCTGAAGAGAAGAGCAGCTCATCCGATCGGTTTAGTGATCGGGTGAGATCGACAGAGCTCTCTGTCTTTTTGGGCTTAATTCCAACCGATCGGGTGATATCTCACCCGATCGGTTCATCTGAAGCTGTAGACCAACAATTCACGACCCGGTCACACCAACACTCGCCTCAACGCCCGGTTGAAGCTTCTGAAGCCCGATTGCCAAAGCCACCCGATCGTTTGACTTCTCAACCGATCGGGTCATCTCCCCGGGTCATTTTGGGGAAGAACTCACCCGACCGGTTGACATTTCAACCGATCGGGTGGCCTTTTCTTCTCCTTTCGCGCACTGCTGCTCATTCATTGAAGATATACTATCATTCCAGAGGGATTTTGGGTGATCTCTTATTTTTCTAGCATCGACATCGTCGTTAGCTTTCCAAAGATAGGTCGCATGCCCAAATCCGATTTTTCTACATTTTTCTGGAATTTTCTGAGCGCAGCTGTGTGCTGAAATTGAGTGCTGTCTGGATTTTCATTTCACCCGATCGGTTGGTGTCTGGGTGGCCGTCCGGGTGAGCCAAATTTCAGCTGTTTAGTCTCTGTTTATTTCCACCCGATCGGATGGGCCTGTTTTGACAGTTTTGCTGGGTTTTTGGACCCGAAAAGTGAGGGCTTTAAGGGGGCTTATAAATAGAAGTTGGGGCATGACTTGAAGGGGATTCTTCTCCCATTTTTTCAGCAGTTTTCTCCCCATTTCTTGGAGCTTTAGGTTAGGTTAGGTTAGGTTTTCTACCTCAATAAATCTTGTAAATGATTGAAGATTCAATGGCAAGATAAGTATTTCTTTTTCTATTTCATTGTTTTGTGTTATTTTCATTTTGCTCAATGATGAATGTTTGTTTGGATTTATTGATTGCTATCATGTTCTTCATCATTGAGTAGTGTTTGATAAACCCTAATATGGGTTAGAGTAGGATTGATGCTTGGAATTTACATTTAACTTGATTGCATGGTATGTGTTCGATGGAATGCGTCAATAGGGATTTCTAGCAATCTGAGTCCAATTCGTATGTCAACACACAAGTTGTGTTGGAGATTGGGGTCCAGTGTCTTGTCCAGTCAAGATCCGCTTCGATGTATTGCTAGAAATTACATTCGACCTATTTGGCTATTAGGGTTATGCGGAGGCGTTTTATTGTCATTAGCGGGAGAAATACCGCCTCTGACCGTCGGGCCAAGTGGGAATAAACTTGGCGGTTGACTCCCTAGCCACAGCTCACGCCCCTAGCGTTGACATCGAGTTCTCGCGCGTGGAAACGGCTTGGATGAAATGTTGGGAGTTATCATTGTGGCCTTAATGCTCCCGGTTACAGAGGGTGTTAATGGACATAGGAATGCCCACAGTCTGAAACCGGGTAAACCTAGCGTACTGGGCATCGACCGGAATATCGGGCCCATGGGACGCTAGGTACCACCTTTTGGGGCAATGTCTTACCGTGGGTCAAGTCGAATGCCAAGTGTCATGAGTGCTATAGTTCGTGTTAGGGGGGATTCATTTCGTGTCTTTTTTATTTCTTTCTTTTATTTCTACACTTCCACCCATATCATCTGCGTAGCTAGCACACAACCTAGGCGAGGCTAGTAGTCATTCAAGCCATCCACCTCCCTGAGTTCGATAAACCCGCACCTACACTAACCATGCACTTGCGATAAAATGACACCGTGCCCAAACCGTAAACAGGGCGCCGGTCAAGTTTTTGGTGCCGTTGCCGGGGAGGCGTTCGGTTTGATATTAGCTTAGCTTGGGTTCGTTAGACTACGCACAAAAAAATACAATAACCAAGAAATTTTCCCCCACTATTATATTATCTTTGTTATTTTCTTGTACTATTGACGCTCCTCTCTAGTTTTCTTATTTTTGTTGTCAAGGTATCTTTGGTGTAACTATGTGGAGATCAAATTTCGATGCTCAGATGGGAGGATACGATCCTTATTCAATTATGGTTTGTGAGATTTGTGGGATGGTAGGGCACATGTATTACGACTGCCCATTTATGCTTGAGAGCCTCCCCCTATACCCAAACATTTTCCCACAACATTAGCCCAAACACCTCCCATACATTTTCTCAACCTTATATCCTTCCACTAACACAAGAAGAATCACGCCTCGTGTCTCTCCTCGAAAGTACCATGTTTAATCAAGGCCAACTATTACAAAACTTGATGGTACCAATCACCGAGCCTACACCAAGGAGAGGGGATGAAGGAGAGGATATACTCACTTTCATGGTTGAGACCACCATCTCATCGGCCAACATAGACACATCTCAAGCCGATACCCCATTTTTCCAACACTACCACTTGGATGATGAAGCATTTTTTGATGATGATAGTGAGGATGGGGTGATTTCTATAGGATCTGTGGGAGAGACTTCTTGTCTTGATTTGAATACCCCACATGAGTCCTATGAGAGCACCGAGGAGTTTACAGAGATTATCCATACCTGCGATGAGGATGTGCATGAGGACGAGGACACCACGACCACATACGGGGGGTCCGCTCTACATCCATCTCCACAGCCATCTCTGTCGCAGCTTCTTCCTTGGTCTATGTTCAAGCACGAGGATGTCATTCAGGACATCGGGCAGATGGTAGAGTATGAGCATATCATCGAGGAGAATGTGCATGAGGGCTTGGATACGATGGTCCACTCCATGGAGCCCGAGTCACATCTACCTTTACCGTCGCTCTCCACTTCTTCTGCGGCTTAGCATCTACTTGAGCATATTGCCCCTATTCAGGGAGATTTTCATACTCACTCTCACTCCACTTTTGAGTCTCGCTTTTCACTTCCTATTTCTTTAGAATCATATATATTGGACACACCATATCTCTCACAGGACACATGATCTACTTCCCTTGAGATATGCTGCGGTGTGTCACCACCTGGAGAGCCACTTCTCATGGAGAGCGAGGATTTGGTCGTCGCTAGTACAGAGGATAGCGACCCATTCTCAGGGAGTATTCGTCACCCTTTTATTATTTTTCCATCTTATGTTGATGATTATCTCTTGGATACATTTATTTTGGGAAATAATTTCTTGCCATGGACTAATGCACCTCATCCTTTGCAGGTCACAGGTGGACACCTATGAGGGATGCTTGGAGGTGCATTGCTTGGGTCCATTGGCCCACGTGGCACAACGCTTCTGACTGAGCTACAGAAGGAGTAGTTAGAGCAGCTACCTGCCCCACTCCAGATCTTGGATCCGCCTATGCTCAGGTGTATCCTAATCCAGTAGTGTAAAAATTTACCGCTTTCTAGTTTAGATTTGAATAATCTCGTCTCCTCTCTTTAGCGAGGGGAGCATATCTAGGATTCGCTTTTGCATCATAATAACCCATCATGTCGTGCCCTTCTATCACTTCTCCCACCCAAACCCCACATCCTCTACCGAGGAGGACGAGGACACTTCCTCTTCTGCATTCTGACTTCTTTCTTTTTCGATTTCCCCCTTGCATATTTCTGCACCACATTGATCATATCATATTGCTAGCTTTGTCATGTCTAGCTTGGGGGAAATCGACTTTTGTGTGTTTTGTCGTGTGATGTCATTGTGTGTCTGTTTATATGTGTCGTTTGGATGTGCTTTTGTTTCTTTTATTTATGTTTTTCTTTTTCTTTTTCTTTATTTTTCAGTTTCGTTCGTGTGTTTTTCCTGTTTTTCATTTTCTTGTGTCGGTGCGTACCCCCCATTTTCTTTGCCCTCCCGTATTTACTTCTATTGCATTGAGGACAATGCAAGTTTCAGCTTGGGGGAGTCACACTTTGTGCGTCATTTGTGTCTTTTTCTTCGTTTTGAGTCGTTTTTCCTCGTGTTTTTCTTTTTCTTCTCACCTTCTGTTCTCTCTCTCCTAGAGATGACCCCATATGATGAATTGCCACAGAAACTACATACACACTTAGCATAGCTACGACGATCACATTCACTAACCCTAGGAATCCGAGTCTCATTGCATTTCACGCTTCGTGGGTCCACTAAGCTTTTATGTGAGTCGTGTGTCGTGACCAGCTAGGTGGCGTGCTTCTACTTTGTGATGTTGATTTATATACCTATCCTTGGTTGACCCTTAGATTATCATGATTCGATTTGAATAAGTGGTATTTTCTTCTACTGTCTGCTTCTATATGCATGTTATATGTTTATATCGTATGCTTCAATTCGCATGTGTCGGGATTCCACTAACAAGGACTATGATAACCCATTTAGCCTTTGCTCTGATTTACGAGAAATATCTCCTTTGCCCAAGTGTTTAGAATCCGATTTCTTTTTTATTTTACTTGCCGCAAATCCCCTCGTCGTGTACTGTTCTCCCACTTGGGAGCGTACACATGTATATACCCCAAAATCCAAAAATCCAAAAAAAGAGAGAAAAGAAAAACCCAAAAAAAGAAAAAGAAAAGAGAAAATAAAAAAAATATATGTATAGCCAAAAAAATTCCCGTGTGAATATTCTTCCTATCTACCGAGAATAAAGGGAAGACGAGAATTTGCACCGAGTGTTCTACTCCACATCTTCTCAACCTCCATCGTTTTCGAACACACTTGGCATAGAAATTTTCTAGCGATTATCTAGGCAATAATGTGGTGATTTTCTAGTCCCTAGCTGTACAGTCCCCGATGCATGATACGATTCTATTCTTATACTTTTCTCATGCATGCTTGAGCTACTATTCACCGCAATTTCGAATTGAATCGATATTTGGGTCTTCCCTTGGGTATGTGTACATGGAGCTTTATTGCACAATGTAGATAGTAACACCGTCTGCTAGCACACGACCACACTCACTCGCGCTTCACCGCGTGGGCCCACGACACTTGTTTGGACTCATATTCATTGGTTTAGTGTTGTGTTTTGTCGCATGCTTGCTTATGTGTGGCGTGTTTGGTTTTGTTGGTTCTGATAGGCGATCTAGGATTTTGCTCTCTCTTTCTCTCTCTCTCTCTCTCTCTCTCTCTCTCTCTCTCTCTCTCTCTCTCCATTTTTCCCTCCGAGCTCCTACTCTCACTCGTCTTCCGCGAGGACGAGGAAGGGTTCAGCTTGGGGGATTTTGACGTGCGTTTATATTTTATATATTCACACTCGTCTTCTTCGTGATTTTTCGTTGTTTTCCGTCATTTTATATCTGTTCTTTCGTGTTTTTTGTATCTTTTCACTTTTCCTGTGTTTTTGTGTAAATGTAGGAGATTGCCAGCATTGGGGACGTATGAAGAAGATACCATGAGTCCCCGGAGCAACGGGAGGAGTCATGCGCGATCCAGAGGGCCAAACGACGAAGAAATCCATATTTCAGCCCTCAACCGATCGGGTGGACAGAGCCACCCGATCGGTTGATGCACGCGTATCCGACCTCGACAGAAGCTGAAGAGAAGAGCAGCTCACCCGATTGGTTCAGTGATCGGGTGAGATCGACAGAGCTCTCTGTCTTTTTGAGCTTAATTCCAACCGATCGGGTGATATCTCACCCGATCGGTTCATCTGAAGCTGAAAAACAACAATTCACGACCCGGTCACGCCACCCGCTCGCCTCAGCACCCGGTTGAAGCTTCTGAAGCCTGATTTCCAAAGCCACCCGATCGTTTGACTTCTCAACCGATCGGGTCATCTCACCGTGTCATTTTAGGGAAGAACTCACCTGACCGGTTGACATTTCAACCGATCGGGTGGCTTTTTCTTCCCCTTTCACGCACTGCTGCTCATTCATTGAAGATCTGCTATCATTCAAGAGAGATTTTGGGTGATCTCTTATTTTTCTAGCGTCAGCATCATCGTTAGCTTTCTAACGATAGGTCGCATGCCCAAATCCGATTTTTCTACATTTTTCTGGAATTTTCTGAGCGTAGCTGTGTGCTGAAATTGAGTACTGTCTGGATTTTCATTTCACCCGATCGGTTGGTGTTGTTGAGTATTGATTCCCCAGATTTGGTTTTGATGATGAGCAAACATAAATATTGTGAACTAACTGTTTGTGAGCGCAGTTATGGAAATCGTCGCCAAAAGAATACGTACATCAAAAGCGACGTCTCAAGACTTCTCAATACACATGATCGTGTGCCTGAAGCTTCGTTGAAGCTCAAGGAGCAATATTGAAGTCAAGAGTGAAGATTGAAGCTTTGAAGATGGTTCGTCATGTTTATATTTATTGTCTTCTAGCTTCATAGAATAGAATGTTAAGCCTTGAGTAGGACTTACATTATAATCTTCATTTCGCTCATATCTTAGAGCTAGGATTATCTTAGAAGCCATTAGAAACTTTCCTGAAGCCTATCGCTTCTTCCCTCGACTTCTAGTGCATCTTAGTTGGTTCAAGAAGAAGTACCAACCGACTAGATGACGATCTAGTCGGTCGGCAACTCTTCATGAACCGACTAGATGTCCTTGCTCATTTCAGCTCTTTCACTGTTGATCAATTAGTTGGTCAACGAAAGTTCACCGAACGACTAGATGACGATCTAGTCGGTTAGGAATCCTTCTCAGACCGACTAGTTATCATTGCCTCTGTACAACCTGGGTTACTGTTTATAGTTAGTTGGTCCAAGAACATTCATCGACCGACTAGTTGTGAAACTAGTCAGTTGGAATTTGTTCTTAGACCGACTAGTGTAACTTGTATTCAGCTACTTGATTTCATCTCTTAGTCGGTCAAAGAACACTCACCGACCGACTAGTTGGCAAACTAGTCGGTTGGTAAGTCTTCTTAGACCGATTAGTTCATATTGCCTGGAAATCACTCTTTTGGCTGTCGAGCTGTTAGTCGGTTCATGTTGAATCACCGACCGACTAGTTGATGAACTAGTCGGTCAGTGATCCTTCTTAGACCGACTAGTCTGCTTCAAAATAGAGCCGTTGGAGCCTTTAATGACTCGATTTCTTCTCTCTCTCTCTCTCCTCTATCCTATATATACTTGGAGGGGTTCTTCAAGGATATTCAAGGCTGATTATTAGAGATATTTGAGAATCAAAGAGAAGCAAATAAACTCCATTCTAAAGCTTTCTCTCCTCACTTGAATCTCTCTCTCACTCTTATTTCCAAAGAGCGATTCATTGATTGTGAGCCTTCCAAGCCAATGAGCTTGAATCAAGGTCACCATCTCCACCCTAGGCCTCCATTGCTGGTCATCTTCTTGGAGCTAGGGTTTGGTGACATCTTCTTCCCCAAAATCCATCTTTGGCCTAATTTGGTAAGATTTACTCAAGGCATAGGATTTTGTGGTAAGTGGTTCTTTATTTCATTTCAATTGATATTGCAATTGTGTCTCTCGGTTGTGAGAGAGAGCGTGATCTCGGGTTGTGGGAGTCACATGTTCATTGTGTATGATTTGGTCTTGTGAAGGTTTTTCACAATTTCATAGTGCAAAATCTTGGGTTAGTGGTTTCTAACTCAAGTATCTGGAGGGGATCCGGGTGTTTGGGACGTAGGATCACCGGGAACAAGTCGGGGAGACTTGGGTGGATCCGAACCCGTTAGATCATTTGTTTGCGTTTGATAATTCTTGTTGATTGTTGTTTATTCCGCATTGTCGTTTGTATCTTGCACAATAATTAGGAATAACTATCTTGATTATTTTAAAGTACTATTCACCCCTCCTAGTACATGTGCAGTAGCTTCACAGGGCATTACAATTGGTATCAGAGCCAATGTTAAAGCTACAAGTTCAAAGCTATGACAAACAACGACTACATCGTCTTCAAGGACCGTCAAGGAGCTTCTTCAGTTTTGGAAGGGAAATCCTCAACTAGGCCTCCCTCCTTCAATGGTACGAATTACGGGTACTGGAAATGCCGGATGGAAACTTTCCTCCGGAGTGCTTCATTGTGGAGAGCCACGTTGACGGAGTACGTCGAGCCCGAAGAAGAAGATTTCGCGAAGTGGACTCTCGCGGAGGTCACCGCAGAGGGTGAGAAGATGAAAGAGTCTTATGCTCGATTCGTTGACATTACCAACGAATTGGAGGCTCTTGGAAAAACCTACACCCAAAAGGAGAAAGTCTCAAAGATCATCGATGGACTTCCTTCTTGTTGGGAAAAGCGTACCTTTGCTATCGAGGAAGGTAATGATATGAGTAAGTACACTGTCATACAACTAATGGGTACCTTGATGTCTTATGAGGTACACAAGGACAGTAAACTCATGATGAAAGAAAAGATGAAGTCGTACTTGAAGCAAGACGAGCCAAAGAAAAAGGTGATTGCGTAAAAGGCCGCTCTATCTACCGATGATGAAGAATCGGAAGAAGAATCGGAAGAAGAGTTGGACATGGAAGCTTTGGCCGATTTGGCAAAGAAGTTCGACCGATTCTTCCGACAAGGTAAGTTGAAGAATAAATCTAAATTTATTTCGACTAATGTCTCCTCTCCCGTGTGTTATAAATGCAACAAGCCAGGACATATCAAGCCGGATTGTCCTCTAAACAAACACAAGGAGAAGTGGAAGGCATCCAAGCACGACAAGTCGAGAAGGCACAAGAAAGGACTTGTAGGCACTTTCACCGACTCCGACGAGGACTCCTCAAGTGGAGAGTCGGACGATGAAAGAGTGGAGAAAGCACACACATGCTTCATGGGAAAAGAGGAACGTGATCAAGAGACCTCCTCCGATGAAAGCGAAGATGGAAGCGAGGATGAAGCGAGGATGAAGGCAGTGAGGTAACTATGGACCTCCAAAGAGTGGTCATGCTTCCATGTATGCCATGCCACGTAGGAACACACATCCTACTCCACATGTTAGCACATATGATGATTTTTATGCTCCGCATCCACGAGCACGTGCACACCATGAGAGACACACTCATGCACGTGTTCCATCACATGCATATGTTCATTCACATTCTCATATGAATAAGTATCATCATGCACCATTGCATCATATGCCATATGCTTACCCACAACATGCATTACATAGAAATCACCAACGTATGCATGTTCCCAATAGGATTAGGACTCCCAAGACATACACCATTTGGGGTCTGAAGAACACAAGCATGTATAATAAGGATTTGTATGTGCAATCATATATTACTGATATTATTTTGAATGATGACTATGTTGGAAAATCAAGGTCCTCTTGGACTTGGTTTCCGAAGGGTTAGTCTTCATTGACAATTCATTGCTTGGTACCATAAGCTTAATTTCATTTTATGGGTACCAAAACAATTGTGGTAAGTATTGGTTTATTTTATTTTTATTTGCATATTGATGTTGGATGTGCATGTTTATTAGAAACCTAGATTCATATTGAATTTGAATTTAGTTGGGCTATGGGTTACAATTATTTGAATTTAATATGTTAAATTTGTTGCCTAACCCATAGGATCCAAAAGGATTTTTGGATACCAAAATGATGCTTTCTAGGTTCAATCCATCATGGGATACCAACCCTATCAACTCATTGATTTGCAAAGTTTTTCATTCAAATGGAGTTGATGGTGCTTAAGTGATGCACCAAAGTAGGGGGAGCTTAATGTTGTAAGTATATTCTTACATTTGATATACATTTGGTATCCATGTGTGTAGATTGAATACTTTGTTAGAATATCTACATTGGTATCATTTTGTTTCAATTAGTATGCTAGAAGTGTGTATGCCATAGTTTTATGATGTTCTATCTAATTTTGGCATAACACTTTTGCATGTTACTTTTGGTATCAATTTGCTACTTTTGGTATTCACATTGGATTTTTTTGTCTCTGATGTTGATTTCGTCGTTCGACGATTTTATTAGATTAAATAGAATTGATTTCATGAAATCATAGAATTGTTTTCCATGCTCTCGATTCGGTATAAATGTTGATATTGGAGAGTATGTTCCATAATTCAATAAGTGAAATTAATTTGAGTTTTGGAGATTTCGATTTTCGCCAATGGTTTGATGATTTCGTATTTTGATTTTCGCATATGGTTTGATGATTTTGTATTTTGATTTTCGCCTATGGTTTGATGATTTCGTATTTCGATTTTCGCCTATGGCTTGATGATTTCGTTTTTCGATTTTCGACTATGGTCAAGTTGGCACGCTTTGATTTTCTTCGGTATTTTACATTTGGTATTTTACTTTGGTGTCATTTGGACCGTGGTCGTTTTCTTCGACTCCCGTGCTTTTACTTTTAGCCATTGTATTCTTGTCGTTGATCTCCTCCCGCCCTTTTTGCTAATGCCAAAGGGGGAGAGAATTAATAATGACAATGTGCTAATTGATAATTCAAAGCAATTTACCCTGAATCTAATTTGATATGTTAGATTCAGGGGGAGTGAAGATATAAAAATGGATTTAGATCCTATATATCAATAATTGGTTCATATTTCATATCTTCCTCGTCTGCATGATGCGTATGATTAATATTTAATACAAGACTAACGTGTCATCAATGTAGGGGGAGTAAGTAAATTTCATTTGAATCATTATTATTGATTATTATTTATGTTGGTTTGTCATCAACAAAAAGGGGGAGAATGTTGAGTATTGATTCCCCGGATTTGGTTTTGATGATGAGCAAACATAAATATTGTGAATTAACTGTTTGTGAGCGCAGTTATGGAGATCGTCGCCAAAAGAATACGTACATCAAAAGTGACGTCTCAAGACTTCTCAATACGTGTGATCGTGTGCCTGAAGCTTCGTTGAAGCTCAAGGAGCAATATTGAAGTCAAGAGTGAAGATTGAAGCTTTGAAGACGGTTCGTCATGTTTATATTTATTGTCTTCTAGCTTCATAGAATAGAATGTTAAGCCTTGAGTAGGACTTACATTATAATCTTCATTTCGCTCATATCTTAGAGCTAGGATTATCTTATAAGCCATTAGAAACTTTCCCGAAGCCTATCGCTTCTTCCCTCGGCTTCTAGTGCATCTTAGTTGGTTCAAGAAGAAGTACCAACCGACTAGATGACGGTCTAGTCGGTCGGTAACTCTTCATGAACTGACTAGATGTCCTTGCTTATTTCATCTCTTTCACTATTGATCAATTAGTCGGTCAAAGAAGGTTCACCGACCGACTAGATGACGATCTAGTCGGTTAGGAATCCTTCTCAGACCGACTAGTTATCATTGCCTCTGTACAGCCTGAGTTACCGTTTACAGTTAGTCGGTCTAAGAACATTCATCGACCGACTAGTTGTGAAACTAGTCGGTTGGAATTTGTTCTTAGACCGACTAGTGTAACTTGTATTCAGCTACTTGATTTCATCTCTTAGTCGGTCAAAGAACACTCACCGACCGACTAGTTGGCAAACTAGTCGGTTGGTAAGTCTTCTTAGACCGACTTGTTCATATTGCCTGGAAATCACTCTTTTGGCTGTGAGCTGTTAGTCGGTTCATGTTGAATCACCGACCGACTAGTTGATGAACTAGTCGGTCAGTGATCCTTCTTAGACCGACTAGTCTGCTTCAGAATAGAGCCGTTGGAGCCTTTAATAACTCGATTTATTCTCTCTCTCTCTCTCTCTCTCCTCTATCCTATATATACTTGGAGGGGTTCTTCAAGGATATTCAAGGCTGATTATTAAAGATATTTGAGAATCAAAGAGAAGCAAATAAACTCCATTCTAAAGCTTTCTCTCCTCACTTGAATCTCTCTCACACTCTTATTTCCAAAGAGAGACTCATTGATTGTGAGCCTTCCAAGCCAAGGAGCTTGAATCATGGTCACCATCTCCACCCTAGGCCTCCATTGCTGGTCATCTTCTTGGAGCTAGGGTTTGGTGACATCTTCTTCCCCAAAATCCATCTTTGCCCTAATTTGGTATGATTTACTCAAGGCATAAGATTTTGTGGTAAGTGGTTCTTTATTTCATTTCAATTGATATTGCAATTGTGTCTCTCGGTTGTGAGAGAGTGTGTGATCTCGGGTTGTGGGAGTCACATGTTCATTGTGTATGATTTGGTCTTGTGAAGGTTTTTCACAATAATTTCATAGTGCAAAATCTTGGGTTAGTGCTTTCTAACTCAAGTATCCGGAGGGGATTCGGGTGTTTGGGAAGTAGGATCACTGGGAACAAGTCGGGGAGACTTGGGTGGATCCGAACCCGTTAGATCATTTGTTTGCGTTTGATAATTCTTGTTGATTGTTGTTTATTCCGTATTGTCGTTTGTATCTTGCACAATAATTAGGAATAACTATCTTGATTATTTTAATGTACTATTTACCCCCCCTCTAGTACATGTGCAGTAGCTTCATAGGGCATTACAGGTGTCCGGGTGAGCCAAATTTCAGCTGTTAGTCTCTGTTTATTTCCACCCGATCGGGTGAACTTCCACCCGATCGGGTGGGCTTGTTTTGATAGTTTTGCTGGGTTTTTGGACCCGAAAAGTGAGGGCTTTGACGGGGCTTATGAATAGAAGTTGGGGCACGACTTGAAGGGGATTCTTCTCCCATTTTTTCAGCAGTTTTTTCCCCATTTCTTGGGAGGTTTAGGTTTGGTTAGATTAGGTTTTCTACTTCAACAAATCTTGTAAAGGATTGAAAATTCAATGGCAAGATAAGTATTTCTTTTCCTATTTCATTGTTTTGTGTTATTTTCATTTTGCTCAATGATGAATGTTTGTTTGGATTTATTGATTGCTATCTTGTTCTTCATCATTGAGTAGTGTTTGATGAACCCTAATATGGGTTAGAGTAGGATTGATGCTTGGAATTTACATTTGACTTGATTGCATGGTATGTGTTCGATGGAATGTGTCAATGGGGATTTCTAGCAATCTGAGTCCAATTTGTATGGCAACACACTAGTTGTGTTGGGGATTGGGGTCTGGTGTTTTGTCCAGTTAAGATCCGCTTCGATGTATTGCTAGAAATTACATTCGACCTATTTGGCCATTAGGGTTACGCGGAGGCGTTTTATTGTCATTAGCGGGAGAAAGACTGCCTCTGACCGTCGGGCCAAGGGAGAATAAACTTGGCGGATGACTCCCTAGCTACAGCTCATGCCCCTAGCGTAGACATCGAGTCCTCGTGCGTGGGAACGACTTGGATGAAATGTTGGGAGTTATCATTGTGGTCTTAATGCTCCCGGTTGCGGAGGGTGTTAATGGACATGGGAATGCCCACCGTCTGAAACCGGGTAGACATAGCGTACTGGGCATCGACCAGAATATCGGGCCCATGGGACGCTAGGTACCACCTTTTGGGGCAATGCCATACCCTGGGTCAAGTCGAATGCCAAGTGTCATGAGTGCTCTAGTCTGTGTTAGGGGGGATTCATTTCGTGTCTTTTTCATTTCTTTCTTTTATTTCTACACTTCCACCCATATCATCTGTGTAGCTAGCACATAACCTAGGCGAGGCTAGTAGTCATTCAAGCCATCCACCTCCCTGAGTTCGATAAACCCGCACCCTACACGAACCGTGCACTTGCGGTAAAATGACACCGCGCCCAAACCGTAAACGGGCCGCCGGTCAAGAGGCAAGCTTAATTCCCAGCTGGTTAGCCAAATCATTTGTATTCTTAGTTCCTTCGCTGAAAATAGCAGTACTTTTGCCCCAATTAATTTCCAGACCAGTGAAATTAGTGAACTCCTCTAGCAAAAGAGTTAAGCCATAGAAAGAGTGCTTATTTGCACTACAAAAGAGCAACAAGTCATCTGCAAAGAGTAGATGTGATATAGCTCCAGAGCACCTCATAGGATGAATAATGCCCGCAGAGATGGCTTTATCAATAAACAAAGAAAATGTTTCCATGGAGATGACGAAGAGGTAAGGGGACAATAGATCTCCTTGTCTAATTCCCCTATTTCCCTCGAAATACCCATCTGGGGAGCTATTTACCATTACAGAGAAGGTAGGGGTGGAAATACATTCCTGAATCCATGAAATAAATCTCCTACCAAATCCCATTCTGTGCATAATATAATAAATGAATTCACGATCAAAAGCCTTTCTTAAATCCAACTTTAAGCAACACCTGGCCCCCATTGGGTTGCTAAAGTCCCTTATTTGTTCATGTCTGAGTAGGGCGCAATCAGAAAGTAATCTCCCTTTTAAAAATGCGAACTGATTTGTGGATATAAGATCATGAATAATATGTTTCAGCCTGTTACAAATGATCTTGCTAATGACTTTGCAGACAACATTACAGCAAGCAATGGGTCTATATTCACCAAGATTTGAGGCGGCAGAATTTTTGGGAACCTGATCGCGTCCGGATATACACCCGAAAAACAACTTGTATTCTTACCACAAGCACACAGTGTAGTGGCGAGCGGGTATCGAACACAGGGAGGACAAATGACAGTATCTCACTTTGATTACCTAGCTATCAAGAGAATAAGAATAGTTTTGATGTAATAGTCACAATCGTTCAATAGCAAGAAATACCAATATAATAAAGCGTCTAGGGATAGGAAATCCCCACTACGGACCGTCTCTCATCCTTGTGAATCATAAATTTCATTGTTGCTAAGCTTGAATGTAGGTGAACTAATCGCAACTTAATGTAGAACCAAGCTTACGCTCTCGCGCTATTGCCGGTCTATAGCAAACCTATAATAGAGCCCACTCTCGTGCAAACCCTACCCTAAGCCACTAGCGTGAAGATCGACATCATCATCCAATCGCATCTCGAGCCCACTCTCGTGCAAACTCGAGCTACGACCTAGGTTATGATAGTTCGTATTCGTCTAATCTCTTGCAAACGAATATTAATATAGATTTATAATTAAAAATCCTAACTTTGGTCCAATCTCTTGCAAACCAAATCTAGAGAAATTCAATTATCAATCTAAATTGAATATCTAGGCCTTTCTATCAATTGGGATCCAATCTCTTGCAAATCCCAATCTATATGAATTCCTAGCAACTCGTAATAAATCGATCACAACCTAACCATTATCAATTCTAGTAACAAATCTATAAATTCATCACAATTCAAAGATAGGGTCCATAAGGTTCATCCCCATGACCTAGAACGATGGAACTACTCACTAATCATCATGAAAATCTCAGAAATAACAATAATAATCATGGCACAATTCATTGCAAATAAGAAACAATTCATAAAAATGAGTTTTTAACAAGAAAGAACAAACCAACGCTATAGCCAATGATCTCCAGCGGAGATTTCTCCAAAGAATAGCCGTCAAAAACCTAAAAGAAGTCTCTTAAAAATAATTCATGTCTCTCCTAAAACTAGGGTATAAACTAGGCTTAAATACAAGCCAAAATCGACCAAAAAATCGTGACAAAACTGCCCCTGTGCAGCCCAGAATTCGCATTCCTAGCAGCAGTCAGAGAGGGTCACTCGGCCGAGTGACACTTGTCACTCGACCGAATGACAAACCCTGTAAAATAACATTAACTTCAGGGGTTTCAAGGGTCCGTCTCTCGGGGTGGCTCGGCCGAGTAGTCTTCTTCGTTCGGCCGAGTAGTCTTCTTGTTCGGCCGAGTGAGCTTTCTCAGATTTTTAAGTAACTTGGTCTCTTTTCTGTCTGATTTCTCTGACTGACTCGGGCAAGTGAGCTTTCTCACTCGGCCGAGTAGACTTCCTTGCTCGGCCGAGGAAACGTCTGAAATTCGCAGTGCGTATCCGTTTCACTCGGGCGAGTGTGATCCTTCACTCGACCGAATGAGTAGTCTTGATCGGCCGAGTGATGTGCTTCTAAGCTCATTTCTTCTTCTTTTCGCTCCCTCGTCCATCCTATCGAATTCCTTCTTCTTTTGCTCATCCTCCATCGCTGATAAGTCCTCCAATAAGTCGTGGGTGACATTCCGAAGCGCATGAAAATCCTCTGATCTCGTCTTCGCTCCAAATCGCTCCATATTTCCTAAAATACGACAAAAACAAGAAATAGTGAAAAGCATCACAATATCGTCGAATAATCGTGAAAAACGCAATATGGGCGATCAAAACGTCATGAAAACACGCAGAAAAAAGGTGTAAAATATGGAGTGATCAAAATCCCCCAAGCTTACCTCTTACTCGTCCTCGAGGAAGATGAGTAAAAGGCGAATCCGATGGATAAAAATAAGGAAAAGGAAAAAAGAAATAGAAAATAGATAAGAAAACAAAGAGGGAGGTGCTAGATCATTTTCTCAGGACATGGGTTTTGCTTACTCATATAGCATACGGCGAATATAAAACACATGCCAAATATTTTTATCTCGATATCATAGTATAAGGATGCATTCATAATAGAAACCCAAGAATAGCAAAACAATATGAAATATGGAATCATTCTAGAATTAACATCGTCTGAAGCATCTAAAGCGGTATACAGAATCATAGACCACACACTTTTCAATTGAATGTTTTCTATTTGGAGTATAAGAGATATCACACAATATGAAGCAATAAGAATAGAAAGGAGTGGTTTTCATGAAATACATGCTAAGTTTCAATTCCTGGATTTCGTAAAACTTTTAGTAATCTCGCTGAGTGTAGAAAATTACCTAGCTTAGGTTGTCATGCACAATCAAGTAGTCACTCTCTCACACATTGTTGGATCCTCTCCCCCAAGCTTATCTATAAGCGTGGTAGCATAAGATAAATCAATAAGCTTATCCCCCATTTTTGAAGCTCCAAGGGGCAAAAATAAAATAAAAGAGGGAAGAAAGAGAGAAAGGATATGAAGTGGATCATGAATAAACTTCTTTTCTCTTTTCTTTTCTTTTCCTTTTTATTATTTTTTTCATGGTAATCGTATATATACAACCGTGATCCCAAATCAAAAGATAGAAAGATATACAAGAGCTTTTTTTTGATTTTGGGGTATATGAGCATGGATTTTTGTAGCGGTAGAAATGCCAATATAAGAATCGCTAAAGGGTGATTACCCAATGATTTTAAGTATAGAAATAATGCTCAAGATATGTGGAGAAATAAATATATGTAACACTCGGTTCACTCTATAGAATGTGCATGAAAACTTTCAGTAGAGTAATGTAATCTACTCAGTTTAATCTCAGAAAGTAAACTAATCTAGTTATATCAACCTAGCATACATTCAATCAACCTGAAAGTGAAGCATACAATTTTCATGCAATAAGAAGTGATATAAGACAAGAAAGCAGTACTCCAGATATAAGCAATCAATGCGTAACAAGACATAGCATATGATATCTGAAATAAAACCTATGGCATCACAAGATAATATCAGAGATAAGCTAATACCATGTCAGCATCATCACAGAAATTCATCTCTAGCAAAAAAGGATAAAATAAATAAGGACAAATAAAAACTACTGTACAATGCAGCATACTCAAAGGAATAAGAAAACATGATGCATGGAAAAAGAAATGAAAAAGTGGGTGAAAATAAGTGTAAAAACAAAGAAAAGTGGGAAAATGGAAACAAAAGGCGAAAAAATAAAAAGTGCGTGAGAACTCACTCTCCCAAGCTAAAGTGCACAGTGTCCTCAATGTGCAAAGTGTGGCACACTGATCGACAAAATATGGGTGGGGTGGGTGAGGATGCATGCATGATGAAGATATGAATGAAAATGAGATGGGTATGCAAATGATGCATACTGAGATCAAAATAGTACCAAGTAAGTGTCCCCAAAAATGCTCCCTCTATCCCAAAAAGGATATAGACAGATACGAACAAAAAGTGATCAAAACATGTGTGGAGGAGGGGGTGCAAAATATCATCAGGCGTTAAACATCTAGCGTAAAAGCAGCAAAAATATGAAAGGCATCCAGTGTGTGCCTAAGGGTGTGGGGGTGCACTAGCACCGTCCTGTGGTGGAGGTGGTGGTCGTGGAGGCTGTTGGGGGGGGGGGGTGGGTGGCTGAGGCAGATGCTCAAGAATATGGTTCAGGCAAGCCTGAATACCAGGAAGTAACGCAACGCGGGTCTGGACAGCGCTAACAGTAGCGGAGAGAGCCCGAAAATCTGCTCTAAGTCCACTCACCGTCCCCTCTAGAGCACGTAGGTGCTGAACTAGGGTGTCAGGGGGAGGTGGAGTAGAAGGTCGAGCAGGCCGAACAGGTGAAGAGTGGGGCTGTCTCACACGGCTACCGTAAAGGATATATGCGACTATGGGGTGGTGAGGTGGTGCTATGCTCGCGAAGTGACGCTCGGCCTCTGTGGGAGGTCGAGACGCAGGAAAGGTCGAAGAGGATGGAGCAGAAGCAGAAGCAGAAGTGGTGGCAGACGACGAGGCGGGCAGAGAGGTCAGTGACACAGACGTGGGAACAGACGTCACAACACTCTCAGAGAATATAGCAGCAGTGGAGACCGAAGGGTTGACGACTGGGGAGGTCGTGAAGTGTGAAGGAAATGACTCCCCAAGGGTGAGAACAAGAATGAGGAAAGGGTATCCACCGTGGAGGCAAAAGAAGGCTCGCCACACTCAACTATGGTGGGGGGACGCTTGGGGCTTGCCGCAGAAATGGGATCGATGGACATGGGCACAGTGGTGGTGGTGGTGGTGGACCCAGCTAAAGTGCTTCCGACATGGACAGAAGTGTGGATAGAGGTGTCGAGAGGTGCAGACAGAGCAGGTGCAGGCTGGGGTATCACGTGGTCAATCGATGGAAGGAGGGGCTCCTACTAAGCCCATCAGGCTCAAGCACGTACGCGACAGGGATAAGGAGATCCATCGCTGGAATCCACTCACCGCCGGCAGGTCCAGTTTGCGTCTGAGCAGGGCTCAATAGAATCATGTAATCGGTGCTGTGGGGACCGTGCAGCCACACCCAGTGGTGTTGACCATGATGACAAAGCATCCTCATCTGGGCCATAACATCTATGGAGAGTGAGGTGGGGCCTGGTGGTCGCAGCAAGCCAGCTGGGAGGTCAACTCCGCACAAAAGGGCCAAGAGGGTAATCAGACCGCCGCAACAGATGGGTGTACGAGCGCCAACAGAAATAATGATGTGATCAATGTACCAACTGGCAATGATAATCTCGACGGCGGGGACCAAAACATCTCCTCCTCGGTCGAATGCCCGCGATCGTGTCATCACGTAGATCATGTAGAGCTCTGGCGTCGACATCGTCCCCGGCTCATACCTCGCAAGAAAAGTGGTCGCCATAAGGCGCTGTGCAATACAGAGGCATGGGAGGAGGATCGCGGAGGCCTTGGTCCAGCTAGGGTCAAAGGCGAGGGGAGAGCCCGTATACGTGTCCAAAAAGCATGCATGTCGAATGACGTGGGTGGGATGTGCATGGGACTGTAGGCACGATCAGGGTCCGGGACAGGGGGCCACTGGAAGAATGCTCTAAGCATGTCGAGAGTGACCTCACTCTCTCGATCCATCAGATGAAAGGAGCATCCTCCAGGGGTCCGGTCAATAGAGCTAAGGACCTCAAGTGTCGGGCGGATGTAAGTGTCCGCCGACAACGACAAGAAATCACACCACCCCACGCTGTCATATAACTGGAGTAGCCCCTCTAGTACCCCTAGGTGCTCAAAGTCAGCGAGGTGTGCGAACCTAGTCGGTACGATCGAGTGATGGGAGATACGCTTAAATCTGGCACACTGAGCATCATCTCTGAACGTGATCCCCATCGCATCGAACGCAGGGGAGGGCGGTGCCCATGGTGGAATGGGTGCGACAGGAGGCGGCTGTGTAGGTGGTGGTGGGCTAGGTAGAGGGGAGGCCACCCTAGCGAAAGAGGAGCCAGGATTGCTTGACCTCTTCCACTTGGAAGCAGGCTCCCGAGTGCGTGGCCTAAGACGTGGGGGCATGTGGCCCGTGAGGCGTGCCCACCCAAATGAAATGCGAAGTGCTATAAAATGGAACGAGTATACCTGAGCACGACACGAGAGCAAAAAGTGAAGTGTGCGAAGAATCGCCTCCTCCGCGGAGCTCAGAAGCGTCCTGAATCTCCCCCAAGCTCCCCCAAGCTAGCCTGAAACATAAACAATTAAATCAGAGATGGATAATCAATTTACATGGGGAAGATTGGGGATAATAGATATATATAAGAATTAATTTGAATTTTGGGCGCAATGGGCTTATGGATTGGGAGAATGGAGAAGAAATAGGAGTTTTGGGGCGAAATGGGGGGTTTCCGGCAGCGCGAGAGGCGGCATCGGCGGGTGCAGGCGACGGTCCGTCGTCGGCGACCGACATGGGGCGGCGGTCGGTCGGTGTCGGGCAGTTCGAGCGAGGAGGGGTGGCATTCAGGTGAAGGGAGTCGAAGAGGCTTGGGCATAGCGAGAAAAAAATTGGGAATTTTGGGCGTTTGAAATTCGTGCTGCGCCTGCTGGCTATATAGGGTTGGGCGACTCGACTGAGCAGCTCAGTGTGAATTTTTTTCGAAAATCAGCCTATACTTACGACTCGACCAAGCAGCTTTTACCATTCGACCGAATGGACAAGTTCCACTCAGCCGAGTGGCAAGGCCACTCAGAGATTTTAAAGCGTGTAGGTTATCAGATTCACTCGGCCGAGTAATATAGTCATTCGGCCGAGTGGAAATAACCACTGTAAACTACAGAAAATATCAGAGAGTGGGTCTGTAGGATCCTCCCTGATCAGTACTCTACTCGGCCGAGTAGAGCCTTCACTCGGCCGAATGAAAAGTTCATTCAGCCGAGTGGCTTTCTGTTTTCTGCCTCGGCTCTCTGTTTTCGCTCTACTCTCTGTTTTTCTTCCTCCCGTCAGTTTCTTCCTTCTCCTGGGGCCTGAGCATGTTCCTGGAGCGCTCTCCCTTGCCATGGTCATCCTCCATATGAATGATTTCTCGTTCTCCATCTCATGTCATGAAAAATAGAGCATGCTGTCACGATTTTTATTGACTCTAGACTCTAAACACTAAGAAAAATCTAAAAAAATAGAATTCAAATAAAATTACTATAAAAACCGTCGGGTTGCCTCCCGACAAGCGCTCATTTAAGGTCTTGAGCTCGACCCCTTAAGATATTTGTTTAGTGCGTGATATTTGGCGCATGTGAGATGCGCACGTCGAATTTGCCGGGAAGGCCACTTGGATTCAATTGTTGATGCTCGTGGGCTTTCCTCGGCTTCCCCTCATTATGGGTAGTGTTGGGGGATAAGTCCCCAAGATAGAGCTTGTACCCTTCTTTTCCTTCACCGATAATGATGCTTTCTTATTCGGCGGAGCTTTCTTCAATTTGTTGGCCGTGGAGAGCTTGCATAGCTCCCTAATTCTCGCGACATCAGCATCATCTTCTTTGTCCTCACCCTTAGAGTCATCTGGAGGGTCTTTCAACTTTTCTCCATTGCTAGAAAATTGGCATTCTTCAAAGCCGTCATCGTGCAAGGCGCCAATGGAATGTGGTATAGCTTCATCGATCACCTTATCGAGGAGGTACGAAAGATCATGGGACCGTCCCTTGAGTATATATATGCTATTTACTTCACCAGTTGGGGCTCCTTCGGAATAATGCTTGAGCCGTTGTCCATTTACCTTGAATGTGGCATCGTCTTTCCCTTCCAACTCAAATGCTCCTCCCTGTTGTATGTGCCTAATGGTGAAGGGTCCGGACCATCGCGATCTTAGCTTTCCGGGAAAAAGTCAGAGTCTAGAATTGTATAGGAGGACCTTGTCTCCGACCTTGAAGTCCGTAACGGTGATGCGTGCGTCATGGAGAATTCTAGTTCTTTCCTTGTAAATTCTTGAGCTCTCGTAAGCGTCTCGCCTAATCTCGTCAAGCTCATTGATGTCTAAGAGTCGCCTCACCGCCGTGCTCTTGTAGTCATAATTAAATGTCTTGATGGCCCAATATGCGCGGTGTTCCAACTCCACCGGTAAATGACAAGCTTTCCCATAAACAAGACGGTACGTGGTGGTGCCAATGGGAGTGCGAAAGGCCGTGCGATAAGCCCAAAGTGCATCATTCAATTTCATGGACTAATCCTTTCTAGATCTATCGACGATATTTTCTAGAATTTGTTTAATCTCCCGATTTGACACTTCCACTTGTCCACTCGTCTGAGGGTGGTATGCCATACCAATTCTATGATCCACCCTATACTTCTTCAACATGGCTTCAAACTTGTTTTCTATAAAATGACTCCCTCCATCGCTTATCAAATTACGTGGCACTCCAAAGCGCGGGAAGATGTTTTGCTTGAAGAATTTGGATACCACTCTTGCATCGTTAGTTGGGGGTAGCAATGGATTCTACCCATTTTGAGACGTAGTCCACCGCTAATAGGATATACTTGTTTCCCTTGCTTGATGAAAAAGGTCCCATGAAATCCACTTCCTAACAATCAAATAGCTCAATTTCTAGGTTGGGCTTCATCGGCATCTCATTCCGTTTTGATATATTTCCCGTCCGTTGGCATTTATCGCAATGCTTGACGAAGTCATGTGTATCCTTGAACATGGTCGGCCAAAAGAACCCGCATTGCAATATCTTTACGGTGGGTTTGGATGCGGTGAGATGTCCCCCGCAAGGCATTCTATGGCAATGTGAAATGATAGATATAGCCTCCTCCTTTGAAACACACCTCCATATAATACCATCCTTGCCAATGTGGAAGCACTACTGGTAGGAGAACTACTAATGGGGTGTTTGCTCCCACTCGTTGAGGCGTCGGAAGTAGGCCTAACAAAGGTTGTAGACGATTTGGATGAGTCTCCCATCTTATACCCCAAGCCAATGTAGTGTTTGGCCGGAAGTAAGTCATTTAGGATATTATCCAAATGGCCCTTACCTTTATTGAAATCATTGATACGGCCTAACGTGCACTCATACTTCTCTTTGAGAGAATGCATCGAAGCATCCAAAGTGGATACTTGCGATGTGAGTGCATAAACACGAGATTTGAGATTTTCATTCTCAATACTCAAAGTTGAGTTTTGAAAAGTCAAATCCACCATCTTGTGTTCATCCGATTTCTCAAAATGAACATGCTCAAGTTGAGATTTGAGGTTCTTCACCTCATTTCTCAACAAGCCATTATGAGTAAGCAAACTTGCTTTCTCATTGGCGAGTGTCTCAACAATGGTGTCATTGTTGGTGATGGTAGACTTAGGAGAGGTTTGGAGGCTAACAAGTTCATCTTTGGTCTTATTATATCTATCTACTAGTTTAGTAAATTTAGACCAAATTTCTTGGTTAGCTAACCTCATTTCTTCTATAGTAGGTTCTCCGCCTTCATCCTCGCTACCATCCTCGCTTTCATCCTCGCTATCATCGAAGGAGGATTTTTGACCTTTTGCCTCATCATTAGCCATGAAGCAAACTTTTGCTTTCTCCACTCTTCCATCATCCGACTCTCCACTTGAGGAATCCTCTTCGGAGTCGGTGAATGTGCCAACAAGCCCTTTCTTGTGCTTTCTCGACTTTTCGTACTTAGATGCCTTCCCCTTCTCCTTGTGTTTGTAGAGAGGACAATCCGGTTTGATGTGTCCTGGCTTGTTGCATTTATAACACATGGGAGTAGAAGCATTAGTCGAAATAACTTTAGATTTACTCAAAAATTTACCTTTTCGGAAGAATCGATCGAACTTCCTTGCCATACGGGCAATGGATTCCATGTCCAATTCGTCTTCCGATTCTTCTTCATCGGTAGATGGAGCGGCCTTGAATGCAATCGCCTTTTTCTTTGGATCGTCTTGCTTCAAGTACGCCTTCATCTTTTCCCTCATCTGGATCTTACTATCCTTGCGTACCTCATAATACAACAAGGTACCCATTAGTTGTACGACAGTATATTTATTCATGTCATTACCTTCCTCGATGGCGAAGGTACGCTTTTCCCAACATGATGGAAGACCGTCGATAATCTTTGAGCATTTCTCCTTTTGGGTGTAGGTTTTCCCAAGAGCTTCCAAGTCGTTGGATATATCCACAAAGCGAGCATAGTACTCCTTCATGGTTTCACCCTGCTCCATATGAAACAACTCAAATTCTTTGTTAGCAACGACGAGTTTAGAGTCTTTTACCGTACTCGATCCATCGTGCAAAATGAGGAGTTGGTTCCATATTTGATATGCACTCTTATATGTGCATATCTTGTTGAAGTCCTCGGGCTCCAACACACAATTCAAGGCATTCATTGCCTTGGCATTGGCTACTTCCGCAGCGACCTCCGCGGGAGTCCACTTCGCGAAATCTTCTTCGGAAGGCTCGACATACTCCGTCATGGTGGCTCTCCATAGTGAAGCGCTCCGGAGGAAAATTTGCATCCGGCATTTCCAGTACCCGTAGTTGGTACCGTTGAAGTGTGGAGGCCTGACGGAGGATAGTCCTTCCATAACAGAAGAAGCTCCATCGCGGTTCTTGAAGACGTTGTAGTCGTTGTTCGTCATAGCTCTCAACTTTGGCTATGTGTAGCTTTGAACTTGGCTTTGATACCAATTGTAGTGCCCTGTATAGCTACTGCATATGTACTAGAGGGGGGGTGAATAGTACTTTTAAATAATAGGGAGAGTTATTCCTAATTATCGTGCAATTAACAAACAACAATGCGGAATAACAACGATCAACAAGAATAAATGCAAACGCAAACAAATGGTTTAATGGGTTCGGATCCACCCAAGTCTCCCCGACTTGTTCCCGGTGATCCTACGTTCCAACCACCCGGATCCCCTCCGGATACTTGAGTTAGAATCCCTAACTCAATATTTCCAATATGCCCACTTGCGAAAACCTCGCAAGCGCAAACTAACTACAAACGATTTCCGTGAATCCCACAACCCGGGATCACGCAAACTCTCACAACCGAGAGTATACAATTCAAATAACGAATGTAAATGAAATGAAATACTTACCAACAAAATACCTATGCCTTGAGTATTCTTACCAAATTAGGGCAAGGGGGATTTTGATGGAGGAAGATGGCACCAAACCCTAGCTTCAAGAAGATGACCAGCTATGGAAGCCTAGGGTGGAGATGATGACCTATAATCAAGCTTTTAGCTTGAATGGCTCACAATGGAGAGAATCTCTCTTGAGGATTTAGGGCTCAAGAACTTGAGGGAGAGATTCTTGTGAGAAGAGAGAGCTTGGAAATAGAGTTGATTGCTCTTCTCTTTTGATCTGAAAATATCTCTAATATATTGCTTTACCCCTTCAAGAAATGAATCAGGATTCTATTTATAGGGGCAAGGAAAAACGAGTTCAAAAAGATCCCAACGGCTCTATTCTGAACCAGACTAGTCGGTCAAAGAAGGATCACTGACCGACTAGTTCATCAACTAGTCAGTTGGTAATATAACGTAGACCGACTAACGGTTGAACAGCCAAAAGGTCGAAGTACAGGAGATGACAACTAGTCGGTCTAAGAAGACTTGCCGACCGACTAGTTTCACAACTAGTCGGTCGGTGAATGATCTTTGACCGACTAACAGTCGAAATAGTGTAGGTTGACTACAAGATGAATTAGTAGGTTTAAGAACAAATGCTGACCGACTAGTTTCTCAACTAGTTTGTCGATAAACGTTCTTTGACCGACTAACTCAAAACAGTAACTCAGGCTGTTCATTGGCAAGCTCAACTAGTCGGTCTAAGAAGGATTCCTAACCGACTAGATCGTCATCTAGTCGGTCGGTGACTCTTCTTTGACCGACTAATTGACCAACAGGAAATGAGCTGAAATGAGCAAGGCATTCTAGTCGGTTTAAGAGGAATTGCCAACGACTAGATCGTCATCTAGTCGGTTGGTTGTTCTTCTTGAACCAACTAACATGCACTAGACGCCGAGGGAAGAAGCGATACGCTTCGGGAAAGTTTCTAATGGCTTCTATGATAATCCTAGCTCTAAGACATGAGCGAAATGAAGATTATATTGTAAGTCCTACTCAAGGCTTAACATTCTAAACTATGAAGCTAGAAGACAATAAATAATACATGACAAACCGTCTTCAAAGCTTCAATCTTCATTCCTCTTGACTTCAATATTGCTCCTTGAGCTTCAACGAAGCTTCAGGCACTCGATCATGCGTATTGAGAAGTCTTGAGACGTCTCTTTAGATGTACGTAGTATTTTGGCGACGATCTCCATAACTGCGCTCATAAAGTGTTAGTTCACGATATATTTATGTTTGCTCATCATCCAAAACCAAATCCGGGGAATCTATACTCAACATTCTCCCCCTTTTGGTGATGACAAACCAACATAAATAATAAGCAATAATAATGATTCAATTGAAATTTACTTACTCCCCCTGCATTGATGACACGTTAGTTCCGTATTCAACAATAATCATATGCATCAAGCAGCGAGGGAAATATAAAGTATGAATCCCATTATTGTCATATATGATTTAAATCCATTTTTATATCTTCACTCCCCCTGAATCTAACACATCAAATTAGATTCATGGTAAATTCCTTTGAATTATTAATTAGCCCATTGTCATTATTATATCTCTCCCCCTTTGGCATTAGCAAAAAGAGCGGGAGGAGATCAACGACAAAACCAATGGCTAAAAAAATAACGCATGTGAGTCGAAGAATACGACCACGGTTGTAACGACCGGTTCTTAACTGTGATATTATCTGTATTTCTCTACTGATTTTTCGCCCTTATCCGTATTAGCATATCTGCCTCGGTACACGTGCCAACATATTCATGTTGATTATTTCTATTATTGTTTTATGATACAAAGATAATTTCTCATTATTTATTTATTTTTATTATTGTTATTTATTATTATTATTTATTATTATTATTGTAATTTATTATTATTGTAATTTATTACTATTATTGTTATTATTATTGCTACAATTATTATTTTTGTACCTCTCCTATTAAATGATTTCCAACTTACTAAAAACTTGATTTTGAATTTCAAATATTTTCCTTGTAAAAACCCAATAAACCCTATTGAGTACTAAAAATCTCTTATTAACAATCTTAATAAATAATTCCTTTTAAATTTCTCTTTAAAACCCTTCCTATTTTAAACATACCCTTTGACTCAGCCGCACCCCTAACAACCCACGCATTAGACCTGTACGCATTCTCACCTATATTTCAAGCCTAGGTTAGCTAAAGTCTGCAGCACCCCATTCTCTAAACTATTAAAACCCTATCACCTAGTTCACCTACCACTAATTTTAAGCCCTACACGAGCACCCCTAGATAGAACCCTACTGACTTTATAATAAACCCTAGGTCCCCTTTTATTTCTTCTCTCATCAGCAGCCTGGTATAAATATATACAACCCTATATATTCTAAGCTAAGACCATAGGTTCTATTCTCAGCCGCCCCCTACCCCGAGTCCTCCTTCCCCACACAATCCAGATCCACGCCGCACGTCCATCTCCTCTCCACGCAGCCACAGCTTCCCCAGGCCACGCCCTAGAGCTCGCAACGCCGCAGCCTCCTGTTCGACCCGCAACCCACGCCGGCGGTCTCCTCCCTCTGCATGCGGCAGCCGCCCACGCCCCAAAAACGCCCAGACAGCCTCTCCCCCACGCCACCCACAGCGCGCCCACACTCACGGCCCCCATCACCCTCTCCGCCGCAGCCACCAGCATGGGATCCCCGATGCCGCACAGATCTCCCCTCCACGTAGCCGTGCGCCGCAGCGGTTACCTACTCCCCCGAACGGCGACAGCGACTTCCCGACGCCCAGCTGCTCCCAAGCACCGATGCACAACAAGTGTCGTCCGATCTCTCCTGACGCCAGCAGTTCGTCACCACGAAGCCGAGCCGAACTCCCCTGATCACTTCCCTGCAAGATCCGAGAGGAAGGACGTGAAGAGCAAAGGTTAGTTTCTTTTCTTTATTGTTAGGTTAATATCATCTGCTAGTGTTAGGGTTAGTTGCGGTGGTGCCATGTTAGTTAGGGTTAGAGATGTTAATTGTTGGTTATATAGGATGCAGATAGATATCAGCATCATGCTGCTAATTTCACAAACTGGGTCTCTATTGATTGGTACTAGGGTTATTACGTGGTGGGGGTTTAGTCATACTGAATATATTACAGGTTCTCCTTTTGCCTTATTTTTTTAGGTTAATGTTATGAGTATCATAGTTGGGTGTTTTAGTTGGCTGAATGTTATGTAACTCAGATTCAAAAATTTACTAATACTCTGTCAATCTTACCTTAGGGTTAGTTTTATACCTTGCTGTTATGTATTGGTTGTTAACTGTTGGGGTTAGTTGGCTAGAACTTTTGCTGACAGTGTTACTTCTCTATAACATGATAATGAGTGGTTAGTGGTGAGTTAGTACCAGCTTGTAGAGTACGTTGGAACTGTATGTTACCCACTTGGAGCACTACCCCTTATCAATTATATATATAGGGTTTAATAGGGTGGTTGGTTGAAAATTTATTTCTTTCTCTTCTTTCCTTTTAATCTGATATCAAAATCCGTTAATGCAGAAAACATCCGTGCCTTCTGTACGAACTCAACGACACCAAGAACGCCAAAATCAGGCAAGTATATGATTTGTTATGAATTTTAGAAGTTTCGGCACGTTTACGCCGCCTTCATGTTTTGCTTTGTAACTCTAAAATTAGACGTGAAATGACGTACAAAACTGACCCCATAATGACTAGGACGAAAATTGGGATCCAACGGTATATCATACGATATATCCCCAATTTAAACAACTAGAGAAAGAAAGCGTTTCTGTAGCAAGTTGAACAAAAAGGACGTATTCGTCATTATTTGAAATTACGAAAACGGTCGTTCGACCCGTTTCCGCTTTGCAGAACTGTCACCATAAAACTTTAATATTGTTAACAGTAAAATTCAGTGTGTCCTGACATGTTTAACAATTTTGGACATCGTGAAATCGTGCGCCTCGAAGGTGGTATCGTGATATCGTGATGTCGTGTGAGTCGACTATGCCGGCTCGTGTTCCGACAAAACTTTTGGGTGGGGTTAGGGTTGAGCGGCCACTGGGCGTATGAAAGGTACTCTCCTCAAGAGCACCACCCGACGCGGTGGGTTAGTGTCAATCACGGTAAGCCCCCCGTGAGAGGAACGACCTTCTCATCACGACCTAAAGGCGAGAACCCTAGATTAGATGTGAATTCTTGACATGGTCATTGTAACGCTAACTTGGTCATCGTGAATATTGAAATGCTAACAAACTCTGAGAATCTAACTTTATACTTGTAATCGACTAGAACTGCATGCTAGGATTGTTTCTTTCTGCTCTGTAATTGTTAAATGTTAATTGCTGCAGTCGTTTATTTTAAATTTAATGATGCTTCTAAATTTCATATAGTTGTTATATACTTCGCCTTGGGATGCTAACTCTTTCTTGTAGACCCCTAGCTGACATACATTCATGTTTGTGGATGTATGTCAGGTTCAGAGCTTGAGTACCACCTGACTTGGAGAGCCAGAGTTGTCGAAGACGTCGAGACGTTTTCTGCAGAAGACTAGAGTCTCTTTTCCGTCATTGCTTTGAGTTTTAGTTTAGTTCCTTGTAGTAGGATTAGTGTTTGGTTGTAGTTTCCTTTGGCCATGCTGAGGCCCTGTTGTTTCATTTTCTGTACGAACAATTCTGGAAGTGCCCATTTAATTTAATGAAATGTTTTCTGGTTGTTCTGATACGCAAATGCAAGGACCCTTTTCTGTGTTTTTATTACAGACGCTTATTGAACTCGAGCTTCACCGCTCCAGTTCAAGCGGACCGCGTAACGCCCTTGCTTCCGGTGTCTTTTGGGAAGCGGGGCGTTACAGGTTTTAGTGGTGGACCATGCAGGTCTTGCAACTACGAAATTCAGAACAATGAGAACATTTTTCATTAGCCAAAACGTCCAGAATTAGGTCGTATGCGAAATTACTCGAATGCCTTGTCTCAGCACGATAGGAATCCAATGTCAGGATGATAGGAAGAGTTAGTTAGACGCTTGTGCTCGTTAGTTAGACACCCTTGCCACAAATTAGTATTATCATCTTAGGAGTCGCCCTGTCGATTGATCCTCCAGCTACGACCTTATTAGACTTTCGAGTTTTTGTTACTCGTTCGCTTAGGTTTATCGAACCTAGAGGCCAATCGAACGTAGCGATCGTCACCGTGCAAGTCGAACCTGAGACTCCTGTTAAGTAGACTTCGAGACGTAAGACATCCCAGATCCATAAGATTCCGACCATGATCCTCTACGAACCACCACCTCGGCTTCCCTATCACAGTCTAGTTCTTTGACGAACCTTAGTGCTAAACCTTAGTCGATCAATGATTATTTTTCCCCCGATTTTACCTTTCCGATCACTACACTTCCATGTTAGTGATCGTAGGAAGCCATCGTAGCGTATCCACGGAGTACTTCTTAATCGTACTTACGTTTCAATCGTCGGACCTGATCCCTGTCCTCAATTCACATAAACTCTTCATACCCGCCATCTTTAATCTTGAACTCTCCTTCTGAGAAGTATTTTCAATATCTCATCTATTGAATTCTTCGCTAAGTTTAAAATCCTTTCAAAACTTTTACTTAGATTTTTTTTACGTTTCAGTCGATTTAAACCCTAACTTGATTATGAAACCCTTCTGACGCGACCCTTAGTTAATATCATATAATGACTTCCACACATACATCTTTCACACTTCTGTTTCACATAACTACCCTATTTTCCCTCAAGCAATGAACTTTTTAAAAACTTTTATTCTAAGTCGCTAGTTCAAATGTCACCTCCTTTCTTACTAGTTTATTTCGAAACGGTCATCGATATAGACTTTTAAAATACTTTCCTAAGTTAAATAGAACTCTAAAAAAAATCCTGTTCGTCAGTCTTATAATCATTGACTTCAAATATTTTTTTTTTTAAAAAAAATTTCCCTTTACAAACCTAATTTCCATTTGCACTACAAGCACCACATCACTAGGCACGTATTACTCTTCACCTATTATTTGACTAATCACATTTTACATTTTAACTTATACCATATGTTCGCTATTTTACGATGTTATTATTTTCACACACATCATCCTTATCTTCTTACCTTGGTTCATAAATATTTTTTTTGTCACCCAACCAAACTACTCTCTTAACCATACCATCTTCGAAACCATCCATCACAACATCAACTCGTTGCCCATTCCTGCACCTTGCTTAGTTATCACATTAGAGCTTATCTTTCCCTATGTCAGCTTTAGTTTAAGTATAGTGGGACCATTAGCTTGATTTTGGTGTTGTGGTGCATGTATATAGATAGTGACTGTGGACTCGCGTATGCTAATCTCTATATACCACCCATGAATGAGTGTGCTTACCTTTAGGATATTACCATGGAGTGATGGTCTGTTGTGTCATATGTGCATGTGCGATAATTTGTGATATATATGTATATAGGCGGTATAGAATAGTTAGTGTTATGTTTATACTTAGGCGAGTAATTGACTATGTCATTATAGGAATATTAAATTTAGTTTGGCCAGTTACTAGGAGTATATGTACCATAGTGGTACTTATTGATGTTTGTAATTGGATGCTAGTATAGTGATATGCGTGTTAAGTGCAATGTTAATAGGTGTACGCATAGTTGTGCGTGCAGATTATTGTGTGATAGCATGTCGATGTACTTGTGCATATATATGTATGTAGTTAGTTACAGGTGTGTATATATATGTATTGTATGAATGAGTGTGTTGTATGCATAGTAAGATTATAATATTACCCCTACGGGATGATGTGTGAGCTTGTGTATACCAGGAGGTATGCATAGCTGTATGTTTGTGGCTACGTATATGTGAATGTATGAAATAGTATACTGACCTATGTAGATTACTATGGTTGTGTATGCCGGTGAGTGTATAAGTGATCTATATATATGCGAGATAAGAGTGGAGTAGTGTGAGTACGTATGTATACGTATGTGAAATTGATATATGTATGGGAATTTGAAAGTGTGTGCTATATGATTAAGTGAGTGTATATGGATGTATATGGTTTCTTTATAATGTATGTGTGTCTAGGATAGAACGACTTTAGTGTCTAAGTCCGCCACCTCTACGTCGGCCTATTTAAAGAAGTCAGGAGACGGACTTGATCCTAAGGTGGGTATATTACGATGACCCTAGTGCTAGGAGTAAGGCTCGTATAAATCTGTGTGTGGTGCAATGTATTACGTGCATGTATACGTGTAGTGATTTGTATTATTATGTGTGTATATGGTGATATGCGGTAGGTAAAAGTGATTGTACGATTGAAATGTTAATTGGCTAAGCATGGTTGTATTTTGCATTAGTGGTATGTCTAAGTGGCAGGTGGTACTACATCATTATAGATTGTGAGTGTATAAGATATACGGCAATACATTTAGTGTCGATACGAATATTAAAATACTATTTGGATATGCCGTGGTGATTGTTTACGGTGTAGGCATTGGAAGATGAGACGAGAAAGCGTTACCCCAACCTGTTCCCTGACCTGTGTTTGTTAGGAAATTTCGAGGGCGGAATTTCCTTTAAGGTGGGTAGGATGTAATGACCGGTTCTTAACGGTGATATTATCTGTATTTCTCTACTGATTTTTCGCCCGTATCCGTATTAGCATATCTGCCTCGGTACACGTGCCAACCTATTCATGTTGATTATTTCTATTATTGTTTTATGATACAAAGATAATTTCTCATTATTTATTTATTTTTATTATTGTTATTTATTATTATTGTAATTTATTACTATTATTGTTATTATTATTGCTACTATTATTATTTTTGTACCTCTCCTATTAAATGATTTCCAACTTACTAAAAACTTGATTTTGAATTTCAAATATTTTCCTTGTAAAAAACCCAATAAACCCTATTGAGTACTAAAAATCTCTTATTAACAATCTTAATAAATAATTCCTTTTAAATTTCTCTTTAAAACCCTTCCTATTTTAAACATACCCTTTGACTCAGCCGCACCCCTAACAACCCACGCATTAGACCTGTACGCATTCTCACCTATATTTCAAGCCTAGGTTAGCTAAAGTCTGCAGCACCCCTGTAACGACCACTTTTCGTTGTACGTTTTTCGTGCACGTGCTTTTGGCCGTGCACATGTTTGTTTTAGACTTTGTTTGTTTGTGAACACTTTCGTGTGATATGCCATTGTGAATGTCTCTGAGAGTATTAAATAGTGGCACTATCGTGGAACGACATTTCTCGAGTCGTTTTCCCACAATTTAATCTTACTCGATGAGACGTGACGATTTTCACTTTTGACGGGAGACGTTTCTATTTTTATTTTCGTCGTCCGACGTCAAAATTGAGATCCGTCTTCTTAGTTAGCTCACTCTCGTCAACACGATCACCCTGATATTTATTTTATAATTTTTGGAGTTTAATTGACCACTTTTATATTTTTAACAAGGTTTATAATATTTTTAATAATTAATTTTTAAATTATTTTCGACCAACTAAAATTTATTTGAGTTTTAAACGTATTAACGAATTTTTGAGCAAATTTCCAGCTCATTTGGACCAAGTCAAACCCTTGGGTGAGTTGGAGAAGTTGAATTCCAAATTTTAAATTATTTTAAACTTCTAATCCTATTAGATTTAGCCCTAGACCAAGTCAACCCATCTACACTATATAAACAACCCCTAGGAAGACCCATTTTCACAAGAAATTAACCCTAGCACCTTCCAAAACCCAAATTTGACGTTGCGACGAATCGTCGCAACGTTGCGACGAATCGTCGCAACGTTGCGACGAACGGCTGCCGCACTGACAGAGAAAACCAAGCAAAATTCCCCGCTCCGACCGCTATCCACCCCCGCATCCATCGCCGCTCGCATCGCAACACAGCCATCCCCGCTCCGTTTCCTCAGTCTGACTGAGGGCTTGGCCCGCACCCCGTTCCGTTTCGACTCCGCACCGTCGCCCGCAGCTGTCGCCCGCATCGCCCCACACCTGACCGAAGCGCCCGCTCGCATCGACCGCTCGCCGCTCGTTGCAACATTGCAATGTTGCAACGGCCCGCTCCAAGCGCCTGACCGAGCCGCCCTACCGCTCCGACCAAAGGAGACAGCCCCGCCCGCTGCTGTGACCGACCCAAACGCTGCACAGCGCCGTTCTCCGCGTCTGACCGAGCCAAGTCCCCGCATTGGCTGTGTACGACCGAGAGCCATTCATCGCAACCCCGCATCTGTCGCACCACTTGCCTCCGTGGCCCCCCCAAGTTCTCCAGAGTTATTGTGGGTCCCCCAAAGGTCCCTAGGACTACTGTGGGTCCCACCTAGGTGCGTTCTCTTCGACGACTTGCCGCGTACGACGTCGTCGCACGTCGTAGCCCGTCGTCACATGTGCGAGCTTTGGAATCTGAAATCGTCGCCCTGGGTGATTGCTCTGAAATTTCCAGCGAGGAATCTAATTGGAATCTGGTCTTGGAGCGCGATATTATTATTCCAACCCCCGGCGTCGCTACCCGACGCCGGTGTAGCTTTCGTGTCGTGTTGAGGTAACGCTTTCCACCCCTAGGACCCCCAACCCAATTGCATGCTAATCAAGACTAAAAATCAGTATTTTAAAGTATTTTAAATGTTTTAGAATTCACTAATCAAGATTAATAAAACGGATGTAGGCCGATGGACTTGTGCACGTAGGAATTGTGACTTTGGACTCGTTGGACGGTGTTTCTCTGACGTGATAGTTGCAGGCAAGTGAAACTTGCTAACTCTTGCTTAGGGCCATGTTTTTAGGCCACTTCCTTGTTTTTAGCGTAAAAGAGACTAGTCAGTGAAATGATAGCTGGCTAGACGCCTACTTGATCTAGTTTGACAACGAAACTAGATCCGTCACCTAATTGATCTAGCTTGACAACGAAGCTAGATCCAACCCTTTAAACCTATTGTTCATGCATACTAAACTGTCACGTTTACTTTCCTTACCTATACGCTTTACTACTTGGCCATGTCATGTCATCCATGCATTGAATGTCGCATTCGTAGCACACGCTACACTACTTGTACTTCCTTGTCCGGCTAGGTGCACCCCTACGCCATACTTGTTTAAAACACTTCCTGGCTCGTGGTCCAGAAGCGGGCCTCATGTGTTGGCTGAAAACCAATGCCCGATACACGTGGAGGGGTAGGGATAAACGGTCACTTGAGCTTAGGAGTTGGCCCGCGCAGCCACTCTAGCCAAAAGACGGAATCTCTGTGTACGAGGTGCTTACTTTACTTGTCTTGTACTTGTCTTGTGAATGCCATGCCATGCTCGTACTTTACTTTACTTTACTTTACCTGTTGCACTCATACTTTAACTGCCATGTCATTGCATCATGCTAGAACTGCTAGGTTGCTTTACTTTTACCTACTTTCAGTTTCCTTGCACAAGTCTCTTGTAGACTTGCTGACATGTGCCCCTTGCTCTTTTGGGTGTCACATGTTAGACCCTGAGTCCGAGACCGTTGCTGTGTACGTGGTGTTTTGCTGACGCTGAGCCTGAGTCCATGTCTGCCCAGGAGGAGTTTTGTGGACACCGGTGACCTTTCTTGGTGATTTTGCTGAGTTTCTTTTGTTTTAGGATTTGTTGTTAGCTGTCGGTGCGTGGCACCTTTGTTTTGTATGCTGTACTTTTGTTGGCCATGTTTGGGCCTTTAGACTCTCTTTTATTTCAGCCTGGTGGCTTTTTCTGTGATGTTGAAACTTATTTTATGGATATTCTGAGATATCTCTTTTGTCTCACTTTATTATTATTATCTTTGTTTCGTTCGCGTTGCAAGGACCTGCAGTTTTAAATTTGATTGACGCTTATCGGACTTGCAGCTTTGTAGCTTCAAGTCTGAGCGGACCTTCTCACGCTTCGCCTCCATATTTTTGGGAAGCGGGGCGTGACAACCCCATTCTCTAAACTATTAAAACCCTATCACCTAGTTCACCTACCACTAATTTTAAGCTCTACACGAGCACCCCTAGAGAGAACCCTACTGACTTTATAATAAACCCTAGGTCCCCTTTTATTTCTTCTCTCATCAGCAGCCTGGTATAAATATATACAACCCCATATATTCTAAGCTAAAACCCTAGGTTCTATTCTCAGCCGCCCCCTACCCCGAGTCCTCCTTCCCCACGTAACCCAGATCCACGCCGCACGTCCATCTCCTCTCCACGCAGCCACGGCTTCCCCAGGCCACGCCCTAGAGCTCACAACGCCACAGCCTCCTGTTCGACCCGCAACCCACGCCGGCGGTCTCCTCCCTCTGCATGCGGCAGCCGCCCACGCCCCAACAACGCCCAGACAGCCTCTCCCCCACGCCACCCACAGCGCGCCCACACTCACGGCCCCCATCACCCTCTCCGCCGCAGCCACCAGCATGGGATCCTCGACGCTGCACAGATCTCCCCTCCGCGTAGCCGTGCGCAGTAGCGGTTACCTACTCCCCCGAACGGCGACATCGACTTCCCGACGCCCAGCTGCTCCCAAGCGCCGATGCACAGCAAGTGCCGTCCGATCTCTCCTGACGCCAGCAGTTCGTCGCCACGAAGCCGAGCCGAACTCCCCTGATCACTTCCCTGCAAGATCCGAGAGGAAGGACGTGAAGAGCAAAGGTTAGTTTCTTTTCTTTATTGTTAGGTT
>JAULAV010003449.1:0-109705 GCA_030789695.1 Scilla litardierei
CCAAAAAAACCTAAAAATTCTAACTTTACATCTAAATCCTAAGATCCTAGGGCTAATCCATTAGCTCTAGATAAGATTACTCATGGATCATATAGATGACAATAGAAAATTCGATAAAGACTAGATAGATCAACATCGCAATTGAAGACATTAAATGAATCATATAAAGGGAGAAGATCGTTACCAAAACGTCATGGATCTACAAGCAAACACAGAGAATTAAGGACACAAGATTCCAAGCAAAGGCGATTAATAAAAATATGAAAATTTTCTTCTACAAAATAGCAACGGCTAAGAACTCTCTTCAAGAAAAAATAAACTAAAGAAAATAATCTCCTCTCTAAAATAGGGTTAAAATGTTGCTTATATACAAGGGGCATGGACCCAAAAAAATCAGAAAATATGGGCACTTGGGCCCACTAACTAGTCTGGACGTGGTATCCTACTCGGTCGAGTAGCGGCACTGCTCGGTCGAGCTGACATGCGACTCTGCTTTGCTGCTTCTTTGGCTCTGGGCTGATCCAGGCTACTCGGTCGAGCCCCTCCACTCGATCGAGCTACAGTATGCCTGAACTCCTCAAAACACTGTTCTGTTTGGTGGTGACTCGGGTCGAGTAGATGATCTGCTCGATCGAGTACTCTTGGTTGCTCGATTGAGCTACAGTGCTTAGAGAATGGCTCAGAATAGTAGCTCTGTTTGGATGCAGCTCGGTCGAGTTGGCTGTCTGCTCGGTCGAGTGGGGCATGTCCGTTCTCGTCGGAGTTTCTTCGTGTCAGCTCGATCGAGTGCTGATCGACTTGACTGAGTAGCCTGGGAAACAAATTCCAATTGCCCCTAGAGCTCTCAACTCTCGCTCTCTTATCATCCTCTCCTCAAATCTTCTTCCTTGCTTTGCCGAACACCTATGTAACCTGGCCAATGATGCTTCAGACGTCTCGGATGTGTCTGTGTCCTATAATAGCTCCGATCCACTCCAAAGTTCCTGAAAATCCACAAATCTATACGAAACTCGAATATAGCGATAGAAACGCGATAATATGTGAAAATATGAACTTTGGATGGCAAATATGATATGAAAAGATGCAGCAAATGTATGGAAAATATGGACACATCAAAATCCCACAAGCTTACCTTTTACTCGTCCTCGAGGAAGACGAATATGAGGCTCGCTGGGTGATAAAAATAAGAAATAGGAAAAGGATGAAAGATGGAGGGAGGCGCTAGATTATTCGGTCAGATCTCAAATCGTAAGCTACATATCAAGATACTTTTTGAAAAATGAAACACATGCTATAGAGATTTCATACCTTATAAAAATTTCGGTACTTGCAAGATTTTAACAGCAAGGAAATGGACTCCCTAAATTCATATCCACTTCATGCAATTCATATGGTCTAATATACGAATGTTGGCGATTCACTTTTCAATCAATGGTTATAAATGAAGCATATAAGAATCACGCGAAGCATGCAATAAAGAATGGAATGGAAGTCATGGCATTCACATATTCACGTCAAATCATAAGAAGTCTCCAAGCTAAGTTATTTCGCTAAGTTTAAGCATTATCAAACATCCACATTCATGCACAACTCCACTCTGATGTCGTACTCACTCATATGGTCAAAAGAATTCACCCCCCAAGGTTAGCTTAATGCATCGCATCTAAGGGAAAAGAATAGGGAAATTAGGAGTTTTGGCCTTGGTTTTTCCAAGTAATTTTTTTGTAGCTCCAAGTAATGAAACTGAGAATTTTTCTTTTCTCTTTTTTTTTCTTTTTTAAACTTTTTTCTGTTATGAAGGTGACGGCTACTGAACCCGTGGCCCTATATTTATAGGAAAACGATTACATAATGGGTGGATACCCTAAACACAAGTGGGCTCCATATGGGCCTACAAAAGCCCATTCATTACACTTCCACTTATCCATCCATTGTTGTAAGCTTAATATATGAATACTTCAGGATTCATAGAGCTTATCTGATCACGGAACTATGGATACTTTTGGATCCTAAGTTAGGAGGTCTTGCCTCGTTAAAATCTTTGGCTATGGAAAACCCAGTGGGAAAAACCAATAGCTAAGGGAAAAGAGTGCAAGTCTCCTTAACTTTCCCTGATCGATGGATATCATAAGGGGTGGATACTTCTTGATCTAGAGTTGATGTGGTTGCCTCGTTAAAATCTTTGGCTATGGAAAATCAAATGGGAAAACCAATTGCTAAGGGAAAAAGAGTACAACACAACATTAACTCCCCATGTTGTGTACAAGCTTCAGGCTTGTAAGTCTCTCAACTATCTCATCCCAATCCATATTACAAGTTTTCTAAAGGTACATCGAGGTAATGCTTTAGTAAATAGATCTGCCAGGTTGTTGCAAGATTGGATTTACTGGATGTCGATCTGTTTGTCTTCTTATAGTTTGTGCGTCCGAAAAAGCTTGGGGGAAATGTGATTCGTCCTATCACGTTTGATGTAGCCACCTCATAGTTGAGCTATGCAGGCTGCATTGTCTTCGTACATGGTGGTTAGTTCAAGGTCGCCTGTATTCAGGCCAGACGTAACCAGGATGTGGTGAATGACTGAACGTAGCCAAAAACATTCTCTATTATCTTCATGGATTACAATGAGTTCTGAGTGTTGGATGAGGTTGATGTTGAGGTCTGCTTCATAGATCTCCATGAAATGGCTGTTCCACCGTAGGTGAATACGAAACCAGTTTGGGACTTGACAGTGTGTGGATATGATCTATATCCTACATCTGCAAAACCAACAAAGTTGGAGGATACTCCTTTCTGGTAGTATAGTCCCAGGTCTACTGACCCTTGGAGGTAGCGCAGAAGGTGCTTCACTCTGTTCCAGTGGTGCTTTGTGGGTGCTAAACTATATCTGGCTAGTAGGTTGACTACAAACGCTATATCGGGACGCATGCAGTTTACCAGATAGAGGAGTACTCTAATGGCACTTAGGTAAGTTACTTCAGGACCAAGTGTTTCTGCCCCCTCTTCCAGCAGACGGAGGGGGTCTTTATCAACATTCAATGATCTGATGACCATTGATGTACTCAGCGGGTGACATTTGTCCATTTGGAAATTTTTCAGCAATTTCATTGAGTAAGTGGATTGATATAACAGGATTCCTTCGTTGAGGTGTTTGATTTGAAAGCCAAGATAGAATTTGGTTTTGCCAAGGTCTTTCATCTCAAAAGTCTGTGTAAGGCTTTTGGATATCTCAGCTATCTCTTCAGGAGATCCTATGAGAATTAAATCGTCTACGTAGATGTCAATTATCACAAATCATGTTCCCTTTGCTCTTATAAAGATGCAACGGCAGACTTCATTATTGGTGAATCTTTGTTGCACGAGGAATTCACCGAGTCTGTTATACCACATTTTGCTCGATTGTTTTAGACCATACAATGATCTTTGAAGTTTGACAGAATAGATGTCTCGAGGCTTATCTATCATTTTTGTTGGCAGTTTATAACCATCCGAAAGTCTCATATAGATGTTCTTATCTATTTTACCATATAGGTATGCAGTCACAATGTCCATGAGCTGCATATCCAGGCCTTCAGTAGCCTGTTAAGCTGATTATAAATCGAAAAGTGATCGCATCCATGACCGGAGAGTATGTATCATCGTAATCTATTCCTGGTCGTTGGAAAAAACCATGTGCAACAAGGAGCGCTTTGTAGCATACGATCTGATTATTTTCATTTTTCTTTTTTACGAATGCCTATTTATATCCCACAGGTTTTACACCTTTTGGTGTTGAGACTACAGGTCCAAAAACTTTGCATTTCAAGATTGAGTCTAGCTCTACTCCTATTGCCTCGTTCCATTTTGGCCAATCCTCTCTACGTTTCTGCTAGTGAGCATGGATCGATATCATCGTCATATTCAGTGATGTGATTAGCAATAACGAGTGCAAAGTCGTCATCGATGACAGTGCTTTTTCTGTCCAGTACCTCCCCAATACGTACATAATTTAATGATATTTCTCCTATATTTTCCTCTTCTGGGGATTTTAGGAGGGGAGTGGTGTCTCGGCTGAGCTCAGCATCCTGTGGTTGTATCGTTATATTTTCTCCAGGAGTTTTCCTCTTTCGAGGGAACTTATCCTTGGAGCCTGTGGGTCGTCCTCTTTTTTGTTGAGGTACGGCCGCTTCTGCTGCAGGTGGATTGCATCCATCTTTGGGTATGTCAATCCTAGCTTGTGTGTTTACAGCAGGGACATGTGATTTGACAATCTTCTAGTTGTCAGTGAATTTGTCCGGTAGTATGTGAACTGTATTTTTTATTTGGAGGATCTTCAGGATCTCATCGTCACATTGATTCGTATGCGGATCAAAGTGGGATAAAGTTTTCGTATATCATGAAATGGTTTTGAGACTTCAGGCTTCTTAGTATTTAAGCCTAGTTTGGGAAAGGTATTTTTGTCAAACTCACCGTCATCTAGACATGCCCTTAAAAGCATCCCCTATTAAGGGTTCCAGGTATCTAATGATCGATAGTAAATTAAACCCTCTGTAGATACCTAGGCGATGTTGAGGACCAATCTTGGTCCGCTGCGGTGGTGCGATGGGGACATAAACTGTGCATCCAAATGTCCTCAAGTGAGAGATATTTGGTGGAGATCCATATGCAAGTTGCATCGGAGAATAAGTTTGACAACCAGATGGTCGTAATCTTATTAACGATGCAGCATGCAAGATTGCATGCCCCCATGTAGTCACATGCAATTGGGATTGCATTAGCAATGGACGAGCGATCTATTGTAGTCTCTTTATAAGAGAGCTAACCCATTTTGGGTGTGAACATGTGCTACAGGATGTTCAACTTCAATGCCAGTTCCTTGGTAGTAGTCTAGAAAGACTTATGATGTAAATTTCCCAGTATTCTCTAGACGTAATTTCTTATTCTGTTTGTCTGGAATATGTACCCGCAACTTGATGATTTGTGCCAGTAGCTTTGCAAAGGCTATGTTGCGGGTGGACAGTAGGCACACATATAACCATTTGGAATATGCGTCTATCAGTACCATAAAGTATCGAAATGGGCCATTTGAGTGGTGAATAGGCCCACAAATGTCTTCATGTATTTTTTCTAGAAAGCTGGGAGACTCTGAGTCCATTTTAAGTGGAGATGGTCTCGTAATCAAGTTACCTTTGTAAAAAGGGGACAAGGAAAATCACCCTTTTAAAGTAACTTTGGGTTCTTCAAATTAATTCCATGGGACTGGGATATGATGCCATGCATCATTGCCGATCTGGGTGCCCGAGTCTATTATGCCAGAGTTAGAATTCTGGTTGATTTTTGCACTTCTGGTGCTCAATTATATTGGCTTCCGTTGCTCAAATTGTTGTATGGTAGAGACCCGACGAGAGTCCCTCAAAACGCTCAATGATAGTTTTAGCACCGTTTTTAAGAGTCGTTACAAACAAGTGTTCTTTGTCATGTTTGTCCACCATTTCTAGGTGGTATCCGTTTAGACGGATGTCTCTAAAACTTAGTAAGTTTCTGTGTGAGCTTGGAGAGAAAAGAGCATCTTTTATTAAGATTTGTTTTTTATTGTGGAGCAAAATGTTTGCTTCCCATGGTCCTTCTATTATACTTGATGGATCGGAAATATTATTTACGGTACCATCGTATTGGTTGATGCTTTGAAAAAAGCAAATATCTCGAAGGATCGTGTGTGTAGAAGCACTGTCCACTAAGCATTTATTATCCATCTATAGCAAGAAAGAAATATATAGCAATATAAGGCACAAAATAAGCAAATTTTATTTAAACTCTGAAAATAAACTAACATGCTAAAGAGAAACAAACATCTAGAAAGGAAATTGTTTTTCAACTACAATAAATTGCAGAAATAGATAAGGCATCAGTCTAGCAGGTCATCGGTTGAGATGTCCTCGACGAAGTACCGAATTGGAGCCCGGTCTTTGTTTTCCACCAAGTTTGTTTTAGCAGACTTCTGGCTAGCTTGGTACAAATCATGGAGGTGGCGTAGAGTACGACAGTTTCTAGACCAGTGTCCAGTCATGCCACATCTGTGGCATTTGTCTTCCCAATCTTTCTTAGGGGAAGATATTTGGCCGTTGTCTTTCCTCTTCCACACATTTTCCTCTTCCCCTCATTGTTTGTCTTTGGAGGGGGTCCTCTAGCTTGCTTCTTCAATGCCTTTCCCTTCTGGGGTTTGCCTTTGAATTTATTCTTCTTCTTCTGGGAGGAGATATTATGCGCTTCAGGTGCAGGTGCAGTGCCAGCAGGGTGCAAGTTATGGGTTGCCAGCTAGAGGTCTCTGTTCTGTTCTACCATCAGAAGGCATGCGAGAAGTTTTGAGTATTTTGTGAATTTTCGTTCACGATACTGTTGCATGAGGATAACATCCTTCTCGTGGAAAGATGTAAGGGTTTTCCCCAACATGCGTTCCTCCGTCACTTTTTCATCACACAACTTCAAGCGTGAGGTGATACTGAATAATGTCGAGTTGTACTCGGCAATGGACCTGAAGTTCTGTAGACGGATGTTCTCCCTTTAATGTCGCGCTCACGGAAGGATAACATCTTTTTGATGTTTGTATCAATCCTCGAGTGCGGTCTATAACTCGTATGAGTCTTCCACTGTGAGGTACTCAGCCTTTAGGGTCCGATCAATAGAAAATGGCTTTCGCCTTATCTATGCAGAAACCATATCGCCAATAGCAATCCATGTGAGCGCAGTTGGAATTTGATATCCAGCTCAAGTAATTCTTGCCAGTAGCTTCCAATACGTCGAAGTCGATGCTCGCTATCTTTTCCATTTATCTAAGCATGTTAAACAAGCAATAATTAAATATTTGAAAAGAAATAGATAATCATGCAATTTTGACACAGATATTTGTTGTGTGGATCGGCTGGTCACCATTTTAAAGTACAAAATAAATTCCATATACAGTCCCATTAAAAAGAAAATACAACTCGAAAATCCACATGTGGCCCCTATTCTTCTGGAAGTAGATCTTCATCACCATGGGACGTCATCGACTTGGAATTTATACAATTTAATCCTCACTACAATTTCTATCAAAATAAAAAAATGCGAAAAAGATAAATGGTGACAAATAGCCGATCTAAAACCACAACAAAATATTAACATTCGTCGCAGAAACATCAAAAATGCAACATGCATTTATTTATTCATTACATGCATGTAGTATGTTTAAGCGCAATTTCATGCTACGGACAATGAAAATATGCAACATCCCAGGCATTTTTAATGGAATAAAATATTTTTTTAATAATTAATTGGACCACGTGAAAACATCATTACCCGTTAGGTTAGTTGACTAATGACAGAGCGTTCTCAGTATCCTCATAATTATTAAACGTGAAAACTAATAAATAATCCAATATGAAAAATGCAATTGGTGATGAAATAATCATAGAATCGACCTGAAATTAATTTTTTAGAAGCCCTTTGTTTTAAAAAAATTATGGAAACCCCCTAATTAGGGTATTGTTGTGATGACCGCCGCCACGAAAAGCTGCGGCGCTCGCAGGGCGACTGCAGGTCGCAGCGGTGCAGCGCAGGGGGGCAGTTGCAGGCTTGGTGGCATGCGGGTGTCTACTTCAGGTCGCAGTGGCATGCGCAGCGGGCATGCACAGGGATCGCATGCGGTGAGGCACGCACGACAGGCACGCTCACAGGAGGCACTGCGTGTGGTGGTAGGCACGCGCGCGGGCGGCAACTGGCCGCCCAGTGAGGCACGTGCGGGCGACACGCGCAGGGAGGGGCACACGGTAAGCATGCTGGGAAGCACACATGGCTAGTGCGCAGGATGCACGCGTGCGGGTGGCGATGCACACGCTGCAGACGCATGTGCAGGCGATGACTGGCTGCCTGGTAAGGTGCACGCGTAGGGCGTGTGTGCTGCAGGCGTGCACACGGGAGGTGATGCACAGGCGGCAGGCAGACGCGCATGCGGCGACTGGCTACCCAACGAGGCACACACGTGGAGGGTGCGTGCTGTAGGCGCATGTGCGAGCGACGCGATGTCGGCTGTAGGCCGAGCGGTGGCATGCGTAGGGAAGGGGTGCCAAGCCCTCTAGATCCATAGATTTCGGAGGAAAAATAGATTTTTATTGTAAAAATACAATTTTTAATCTTTGAATCAATGTTTTTACCGTAAAAATTCGATTTTAACGTTAAAACGTCTAATTTTCATCCAAAAATGATTAAAAACTATTTTTAGTGGAGATCTATGTTTAAAAATACGATTTTTCATACAGATCTAAGTAGAAAAGTAGATCTAATAGAAAAACAACACATATCACTCATCATGCGCATGAAAATTAGATCTAGGGAATATCAATGATTACCTATAGATCCTACCCATTGGATCTAGCGAAGTTTGGAGAAGGAAGCCCAATCCGCGTCCTCGCGATTCGTCCGTCAGCAGAGGTTCGGCTCAGCTGACGAGCATGCTGATAACATGTTATGAAGGTGACGGCTACTGAACCCGTAGCCATGTATTTATAGGAAAACGATTACATAATGGTTGGATACCCTAAACACAACTGGGCTCCATATGGGCCTACAAAAGCCCATCCATAACATTTTCTCATTTTTCTTTTTGGATTTTTGTAGGAGCTATTTGGTTTGTATTTTTGGTCTTTTGGATCCTTTTGGATTTTTGGACTTTTGGAGCGATCTTTTTCTTTTGCAATGATTTTTTTTGGGAAAATATGCGATATAAGTAGCTGCGAGGGGATGAACTCGAATGACAAGTATAGAAATAAAGATATATGTAGAGAAAGAAATAATATGACACTCGATTCACTCTAAAGTGTGCATGAACGGTTCAGTAAGATAATACTTCAACTAAAACTCATATGTAAGCATGGATATTCTTAATCATCTCGATGAATAATGAAGTCAGGCAGTAAAGATATCACTCATATCAAGCATGCAGCAGAAGGTAAAATAGGACAATAATACGGATGCTTCAGATATACAAATGATGCGTGAATCTTGGTGCATTTCCAACAAAATCATACTAAATACTAATCCATACATTCAACTTCAATAAATTTCATGCATTCATTTAGAGAAGTCATCAAAAGAGATATATATGCAAGCACATTGATATCAATATACTGAAATACTCTAAAAAGCATGGCAAGAGATATAACCATCATGAAAGCTGCTAAAGCTAAAAGAGATATCATCATTCAGAATATATCTAGCATAAAGGGAAATTAAAAGCGGGATAATGAAATAAAAACAAGCATGCAAGCATACCAAAAGATGGAAAATATGATGCTAAAAGGAAAAAAATTAAACGGTGTAAAAGGGTGGAAAATAAAAATAAAAAGGGGGTAAAATGAAAGGGAAAAAGAAAAACATAAAAATAAAAAGCGATAGAACTCATCCTCTAAGCTAAACACAGCAGTGTCCTCACTGCTGAGACCAAGCGTGCATGGAGGGAAAATGATGCTGGGGAGGGCGGGTGGGAAATAAAAAAATAAAAAATAAACTAAAAATAAGGAAACTATACAGAAGAAAGAGAAAAGTGCATATGCATGTCCTAATGCCTATAATATGTACAAGCACACAGATGATGTGAATGATGCAATGATGGTATATGCATGTGGAGCAAAATGGGTTCTCCCCCAAGCTATGCAAGATCAAGGCCCCAAAAAGACAGATAGGCACAAAAATATGGAGGGGAGAACATGAGCAAAAAGATAATATAAGGATCAAGCATGTACACTACCCTCTGGAGGTGATGATGGGTCCCGCTGCTGTGGACCAGAAGATGGAACAAAAGGTGCAGGCTCGACGTGTGTGTCGGTAGGCAGGTCAACAAAGGGTGCATCCGGCTTAACAGAAAGAGTGACAAGCCCTGCAGAAGCCTGAGAAAGAGGCATAGTGAGCGATGCGGGTGTGACATGAGGAACAGGATCGGGTCTGGCTGGAGGAGGGTAGTGAGGTCCTGCTCTACTGAATCCTGGTAGGTGGAGACTATGCACATGAGGGTGTCAAAGGCACGCCTCAAGGTAGTGACCTCGATCTCCACTGCAGTAAGACGTGCGTCAGTATGGTGGGAGCCAGTAGGTGGACGTGCACCCCTAAGTGCACCTCTCTCAGAGTGGGCTCGGGCGTATGTGCAACGAGGCTTAAAACCAAAATAGGAAGAGGGTAGCCTAGGGGGATCTCGGCAAAAGATGGGAATGGAATGGATCCAAGATCTGGTACAGAGCGTGAAGCAGCATCAGCATCAGAAATGGGAGTCGTCGTGGCAACAGAAGTGGTGACAGACACCACGACGCTATCAGTGAAGACAGCTGATGTGGTGACAGAAGTAGTGCCAGGAGGTGTAGCTGTGGATGCCGAAGTGATATGATCGAAAGTGATGGGGTCCACAAGGACATATAGGGTGCTGGCAACGCTAAAAGTGGTAGGGACAGCAGTGGTGGGGACATGCTCCAAAATCCTGGAAAGAGAAGGCTCGTGAGCAACAGAAATAAACATGCCCTTAGGTCCAGGCACGAAATAAAGTGAGGTAGTGACCTAGAGGATAGAGGTGTGGACAGCCCCGTAAGTCACTACGGTGGTGGTGAGCATGGAAGTGGTGGTGGCGGGAGCACTGACAGCTGTGGGGACAAAAGTGCTTGTGGGCTGGGCGGCGAGAATGGCAGCGATATTGGGATCCTCATTGGAGCTAAGCACCCAGTCATCGGCGTCCTCTGCGGCGACTGGTCCTCCTGTGGGCTTAAGTTCGTGGATGAGTGGGATGGAGAAAATGCCAGGTATGACCCAGTCAAGCATGACTGGGGCTACAGTAATAAGATCATGGCGGGGTAGATATATATGGTGCTCACAACAGGTGCCCAATAGATAGATCTAGTGGCACTCACCGTGCGGCCCGATGATGTGCATGCGAGCAAGCACATCTAAAGTCAGTCGGTTAGGCCCGGTGGGAGCCACTAAACTTGCAGGAAAGATCAATGCCGAGCATGGAGGCAAAAATGGTGAAGAAGCCACTGCAACAAATATCTGTCGTGGCTGAGGCAATCTGGAGAAGGCGGTGACACAGCCAGGTGGCGGCGTCAGAGAGTAGGAATGGGTGGATCTGGACATCGGGTTGCTGGCGCAGAAGTCAGGTCATCCACATAAGCTGGGCAAGCTCAGGTAATGAGAGGTCCTAACCTCTGGCCTAGAGAATAGGGTGGTGGCGAGGTGGCACTGGGCATAGCAGAGGCATGGGTGGACTATGGACGAGGACTTAGCTCAGCGAGGGTTATATCCTTGGAGGCCTGTGATGCGACACCAGAACTGCTCAGTGTCGAAAGAGGTAAGCTCCATGTCAGGGACGTACGCACTGGCAGGGTCAGGGATGGGAGGGAAGCGAAAATGGGCACGGATCATGGCGTATGTAACCACACCGTCACGATCGAGCAATCGGAAGTGTATGTCATCACCCTCTCAGAAGATGTAGCTCATCTCCTCGAGGGTGAGGCGCATGTAGGTGGGTGCATTCATGGCGAGGTGGTGATCGAAGCCAATGGTCTGGTATATCCTATGGACACCCTGAAGGATGCCAATGCTAACGAGGGTAGAGACGGATGCGAAGCGGGTGGGGATGAGGGAACGATGGGAGATGGCGACGAAATGCTCGTGGTAAGTATCGTCCCTGAAGATGATACTATACGTCCTCAGTGTGGGTAAGGGTAGATGTGCAGGTGGTGGTGGATGTGCAGGTGGTGGGAATAGGAGCGGTGGAAGCGCATGGGGCCTCTATCGCTAGAGGCGTGGGTGATGGGGATCGTGCGGGTGAGGATGAGGACGTGGAGGCATCCAAGTGCTCCTTAGGTGATAGGAAATAGTGGCGATGGTGCGATGGCTGTGAAGAGGAGTAAGCGGAGTCGCCAACCTTCCTCTTCTTGGCCGGGGGCTTTCTAGGTCGCAACCTAGGCGGCATCATGTGAGTGTGGCACGGCTAAGCTACGAAAACAAGATATACGGTAATATAAAGTAATAGTGGAAGGGGTATATTGATATCGAGAGTCGCGGTGAAAAGCGAATGTGATAGTATGCGTGCGAAGCCTCGAAGCTAAAAATCCTAGCTTCTCCTCAAAGCTCCAAGCTACCCCAAACCCTAGCTTCTCCTCAAAGAGCTCCAATAGTACCTGCAATGAATAATGAAGATGATATTAGTAGGTAATTAAGAAATTAAATGGGATTTAGGGATCTAAAATAGAAAATATTAGGAATAGGGTTCGATTTGAGGAGAAATAGGGAGGGGGAGAGAGAGATCTGGAGTGAGAGGGGGTGAAAGGAGGTATGGAGGAGAGAGAGGGGGTCAGACCGAGCTGGGCAGAGGGCGGCACTCGGGTGGCGGGTGCGGCGGCGCTCCGATCGGAAAGATCGGAACGAGCGGCGACGGTTTGGGTGAAAAGGGGGGCTATGGTTTGGGTCGAGTGGGTTTTGGTTTTAAATAAGTCGAGTTCGGCTCGGTTTAGGTTGTGGGCCCCTCTCCCTTTAGTCGCTGCTCGATCGAGTAGCGATAGCTGCTCATTCGAGCTTAAAAGTTAGGAAAAAGAATTTGAAATTTGAACCCCAAGCTACGCCCAGCTACTCGACCGAGCTGCTTACTCAGCTCGATCGAGCTGAATTAAAACAGAGTAGTGATTTTCAGCTCTTCTTGCTCCCACTGTACCTCGGCCGAGCATGGTAGCTACTCGGTCGAGTCCAATTGATTTCCAAAGTGAATTTTCAGCACTTTTTGACTTTTACTGTAGCTCGACCGAGCAGGTAGATACTCGATCAAGCCCAATTAGAAACAGAGTGTTGTTTTGCCCCTTCCCTCTAGCTTACTGTAGCTTGACTGAGCAGGGTAGCTGCTCGGTCGAGTGGCATTGTGTTGTCTCCCAAGCTAGATTTGACTCTCCTCGTCATTTCTTCTGGGCTCCTTCTCCAAAGTTCCATCGTTTGGCACGCTCTCTCTATTTCTCACATGTACAAGTCAGAACACATCAGAAATTCTTATATTCTAATATTTTATGATTTTCTAATGAATTAAAAACATTTTTATTTTGGTTTTTTGAATGAAAAGAAGAACAAAAAGAAAGAAATAAAACTAAAACGATAAAAAGTTCGGGTTTCCTCCCGATAAGAGCTTGTTTAAATTCGTAAGCTCGACTCCCTCAAGATTTTCAATTACGCTTGTTGATATTGGGCCATATGAAATATGCCCGTCATGCTTCCAAATGAGGCCGTGCGGTGGAAGTTGGCATGCCTCTCCTTGATGGCCTTCAGCGGCCGAATGGATTTTAGCCTCTGGTTGTTGATCAAGCAATGGTATATCCGATGGCTCCTCATCGAGTACTCGCAAGTAAGAGGCCAACGCCTTGTTATGTATGACGTCATTGCCATCATCTAAGCTCATCCTTATGGGGACTGTAGAGATATCCTTCATGGTGTATTTGTCAGTAGCCTCGTCCTCTAAGAGTTCTAAGTAGCTTGCATCCTCGCGTGGGAAGCGCTCCTTTATCGGCCTTTGGAGATGGAAATCGACCTCAATGTTGCCAACATTCATAGATAGCATCCCCTAACAGACGTCGATCAAAACCCTGGTCATCGCCATGAATGGACACCCCAAAATAATATGAGAACTCCCCTTCTCTGGTATGTCCATAATCACGAAGTCTACTGGCACGCATAGTCCTCCTGGTATTTGTAAAATGATGTCATGTGCAATACCGGCCGGGTAGGTAATAGATTGATCCACCAATTAGATGCTCATGTAGGTAGGCTCGAGGTCTGTTCCTGTACTCAACCTCTTGAAGATAGAGAGCGGCATCAAACTAATGCGTGCCCCCAAATCGGTCAAAGCTCTGTCAATAGGGGGCTGCCTATGGAGCATGGTATCGTGAAGCTTCCGGGATCAGGAAACTTCTTAGGTAGGGAATGCTTGATGATGGAGGTGCAATTATCTGCTAGCTTCACCACTTCTTGCTTGCGCTTCCCCGCTATTAGATCTTTCAAGAATTTGACATAAGTGGGGATCTACGTAAGCGCATCAAAAAGGGGATATTCAAATGGATACCCTTGGGTAGCTCTATAAACTTGGCATACTTTTTCTCTAGCTTCACCATGGCTAGTCTCTGTGGATTAGGAGGTGGAGGTCGGCTCTCCTTGTCCTTAGCGGTATCCTTTGGAACATGTTTTTCTAAGTAGTAGCATCCACCGGTGCCGTAGTGGTAGTATGCAAGGTGGAAGGCAAAGCCTCACTCTCTCCAATAACATGTGGATCTTCTGTAGCTCTATCCTCGTCCACGTCCATAATAGGTGCTGAAATAGTAGTGATATCTCCCTCTTGAGTGGGAATATCTGATTTTTTGCTCACATTCTTAGAGACCGATGCCATTAGAGTGTCGGTACTCTTTCCTCCCATCATGGTGATCGCAACCACCACGTTGGCTTGCCCCTAGAAATTGGCTCAGACTGAGAGGGAAATATCCCTTGAGTCTTCATAAGTTTGGACATTTGGGCCTTCAGTTCATCCATGGAGGTGTTTAGATTCCTAAAATGCACTGAATTTTCGGCGTTGATTTTCGCTTGTCCGTGCATAAAGGTGTCCAAGGTCGCCTCTAACTTGGGTTTTGGGGCCGCCTGTGGGTATTACTGCTATGGTGGGCGATTGTAGTACCCCGACGGTCTATAACGACCAGATGGCCTAAACCCATACTGTTGTTGCTGTGGAGGTGTCCCTTGTTACTGAGGAGGTTGTTATGGCCTTTGTTGGGTTAGAGGTTGCAATGCTTCATTTGGGTTGCTATAAGAACACCCGGGAGGATTTATCGTCGACGGATTTTGCCATTGATTTCTTCCCTCTCCTCACATATAATGGACTTGCTCTGTCGGTACGTCCGTTCCTTCGCAGGACACTTCTATAGGAGCGTACCCTTGCTTGGTGTAGTCTTCATGAGTAGCATATATCAGAGCTCTAGGAGTGAGGGAAATGGCATCCAACCTCTGTTCTATCCTTGCTACTTACTTGCAGATGGACTCGACAGGGAGCTAAAAAATCCTTACTACCTCCCCGGTAAAGGTGCCAAAAGCGTGATGCGCCCATAATTAACCTCAAAACCCTCCTAGTTATGACACAATCACATATAGATAAATCCCCGATAACAGTGCCAAGGGCTAGATGTGTTCCTAAATTAACCCTAGAAATTACCGCAAGTGCACGGTGTCAGGCTTTGAAGTATAGAAAGATGTCGAACCCACAGGGAGGTGATGTTAATTAACTTGGGTATTTTCCAGATCTCAGAACAATGTCAGCAGGCGTATTCAAATTGGTTGTCACAAAATATCTCTTATCAAGATTATCAATAATATAAAAAGACTAGGGCAATAGGACTCACCACTAGGGTCGTCAGATGTAGATGCACGGTTAGGATTCTTACGTTGAATTGGCTTTATTAAGGGGATATTGTCGCATCTGAGATGTAGAACTCATGACCAACTCTCGTTGTATCACTTGTCTAATGTATCCTGTGTAGTCCCACCTTGTGGATGACTTCACACGATGCGTGCATTAAAATGACAACTATTCTCAATCTCTGCTCACGCCACCTCATGGATTAGAGCTTTGATTTATGAATTGGTGGCTCTTCATTGATGCTACTATCGTAGTCATCAATTAGTAATATAGGATGTCGGTAGATCCTGTCAAAGTGCGTGCCACTATCATGGTCACAAACCCTAATTGGATTCACTAACATACTAATTAAGTTCATAGGATATCCTTGCAAGATATGTGCCACCTCGTGGATCACAAACCATATATGAAATCTCCAACAAACTTAGCTAGATCAACCAAATCACACCCTTTTTGCACAGAAACAACCTAAAAATCCTAACTTTACATCTAAATCCTAAGATCCTAGGGCTAATCCATTAGCCCTAGATAAGACTACTGAGGGATCATAGAGATGACAATAGAAAATTCGATAAAGACTAGAGAGATCAACATCGCAATTGAAGTCATCAAATAAAGTATATAAAGGGAGAAGGTTACCAAAACATTGTAATTCAACAAGCAAACACAGAGAATTAAGGGCACAAGATTCCAAGCAAAGGCGACTAATAAAAATATGAACTTTGTCTTCTACAAAATAGCGACAGCTAAGAACTCTCTTCAAGAAAAACTAAACTAAAGAAAATAATCTCCTCTCTAAAATAAGATTAAAATCTTGCTTATATACAAGAGGTATGGACCCCACAAAAATCAGAAAATATGGGCACTTGGGCCTACTAACTAGTCTGGCCGTGACGCCTTACTCGGTCGAGTTATGGCACTGCTCGGTCAAGCTGACATGCGGCTCTGCTTTGCTACTTCTTTGGCTCTGGTCTGATCCGGGCTACTCAGTCGAGTAGCCCATCCACTCGGTCGAGCTACAGTAGGCCTGAACTCTCCTAAAAACACTGTTCTGTTTGGTGGCGACTCGGGACGAGTAGATGATCTGCTCAGTCGAGTCTGCTTGGTTGCTCGATCAAGCTACAATGCTTGGAGAATGGCTCAGAATAGCCGCTCTGTTTGGATGCAGCTTGGTCGAGTTGGCTGTCTGCTCGATCGAGTGGGGGCGTGTCCGTTCTCGCTAGAGTTTCTTCATGTCAGCTTGGTCGAGTGCTGATCGACTCGAGCGAGTAGCATGGGAAACAGACTCCAATTGTCCCTAGAGCTCTCAACTCTCGCTCTCTTCTCCTCCTCTCCTCCAATCTTCTTCCTTGCCTTGTCGAACACCTATGGAACCTGGCCAATAATGCTTCGGATGTCTCGGATGTGTCTGTGTCCTATAATAGCTCTGATTCACTCCAAAGTTCCTGCAAATCCACAAATCTATACGAAACTCGAATATAGCGTTAGAAGCACAATAATATATGAAAATATGAACTTTGGATGGAATATGATATGAAATGATGCAGTAAATGTATGGAAAATACGGACACATCAGTGCCCACCCGCTATGCCGGCGTGCTTGCCTGGGCCCAATCCCAGGAAACCAACGCCTGGGCTTGGGCCCAAACGCTGATGCGCATGGGCTTGCCCAGGTCACTACGCCTGGGCAAGCCTAGGCTGCCTCAGCCTGGACTTGAAGCCATATTTTTGTGTGCATTTTTTAACTTTAGCCTTTTGTTTTGATCTCTCTCCAATCCCATTGGGCTTGGTCCAAAAAATAAAATGAGTCTAGGACATTCCTAAACATCTAATTGAGCTTGTTCTATGCGTTCATTGAAAAATATATTCGTAAACGTTTTACGATATATTTTGATTCTTTTGCCTCATATGCAATATATCACATCTCATTTAATATTCCAATATATATATATCGCAAACCTTTTGCAACAAAATTAATTCACATACATCCGATGCATAATCTCACTTAAGACTTCCTATTATTTGACGAAGGTCTCACTCCGTGTGAGACCATACAACCTGACCCTACTACAGGTGGGGCTCGAAAGCCCAGACGACAGTGACCACAAGCAGCAGGTGCCATCCCTGTTTCGATATCATCATTATGTGGTTTAGCCCATTGACAAGAGCATTGTCCAGACTACCCTGACTATATCTGTGATGAATGCTGTAATTTTAGTCCATTCGTCAAAACTATGTCGCTTAGTCAAGTCTATGGTACGATCAACTGTCAGCCCTAATAGCTTGAAACCGGTTAGTCTCCATCGATATTTAGTCTATCAATATTGGACTTCTTCTAACATACTTTGGCCAAAGTTTTCACTAAAGAACGAACCAACACGTGCGACACTAACTCCCTATTAACAGAAGTGACGAATCCTCTCTTGGTCATTACTCTCATCGCACGCTACAAATGTCATCCAACCAAAGACCTTCGACATGCATTGCCTCGAAGATAAGTCAGAGATCTAAGTGACACCGTTCACGTACAGGTTCGTAAAATGACATCAAGTCTAAGGACCAACTTGCCTATCATTACTAAGAGTTCTCATTGACAGATTAGTTAAGTTAACCATATAATAACTCTCATTTGGTCGTTAGTGAACTCATTCTCCAATGAGCACATGTGTCCCGTCTCCGACTTTGCTAAGTCGAACGACCATGAGATCATCATCACCACTCTATGGTGAAGACAAAGACACAATGGTCTATCTGATGTATCGATATCTTTTCTCGACACATCTACGACCACGAACGATTTTAGACTTATGCTACAAATGATCAATCAATTCTCCTTGATCGAAATCCTCATCTGGATACTTGTTTAACCTCGTATCAAGTCTTAGGACTTTACCTAAGTTCTAATGCATACTACATTATTATTAACTTAGATAAATTCTTACCAAACAGCTTAATGTCATTTCGAACAATATGTTTGTGCACATACACAGTGATAAATTGCCTCGAGGGCATACACATCTCCCAACATGAGTGAGGTTGACTTTGAGTTCTATGTTATAGCAGAATCTGGACTTGCACGCTTATTTTCTCATCTGCTCAGGTAGTTACTATCTGATTGACTCGAGGGCATGCCCAATCAAAATAGGATTCCCACGCTCTCCTTCCAAGTGTAGGAGTGTCAATTACAATATAAACCCAATGAGTACGGGGTCGAATCCACAGGGAGAAGTCATTTTGCAATCACAAGCTCAATCGGCTAATGAAAGCTAAAGGTGTTGCTACCACCAACTAAACTAACAAGTGTGTCGTGAGAGAAACTGTGTGGTGACAATGTCATGCCAAGCCCAAGGTAGGTAGGGTGGAGACCAAAGTAGGAGGCTAGTCAAGCAAGAAGAAGTATGTGGAATATGATGTCATTTGTGTTGTGAGTTGATTAGTAATAGGTACATTCTAAAATCAACCCTCACATCCATTTCAAGGTATGAAAGGTTTGTGCACATAGGTGATGCCCTTAAGGCACACCGCCGTTCTACGACCCCACCAAGAGTAGCACACGATTCACTCATGTGTTCACTAATGGGTCAAAATCCCTAACGTAAGCTCGTGAATCGATACTTGCATCCTTATCAATAGAATGCAAGAATCATGCACGTAGGTGTGTCCCTTAAAATACACCACCGTTCTTCAGCCTCACCAAGAGTAGTGCACAATTCAATGAAACATAGGGCACAACCCATCAATCAACACTATCTAGCATCCATTTCAAGGTATGCTAGACCAATTAAATGCAAGAGATGAATCATCACTAATCAAGCTCGCAAAATCCTAATTAATCCCAATTCACACACAAATGGCTCTAGGCTTTCATAATGAAAACAAGGTGATAATCATTCAAAATAAACACACCAATCTTTATTACAAGCTATTAAGCAAATAATTATACAATGAATCTCACTTTGTCACGCCCCGCTCACCTAAGTACGGGGAGCGTAGCTGACGAGGTCGCCGTAGTATTCAGACTAAGGCTTCGAGCCCTCTTATCTAAATACTACTAGGCATTTTTTTGTGGTTTAATATAAAATAATGAGCAGGCCACTGCAATAGCACTGGAATAGTACACAGAGAAAAAGAAAAGTGGTCCAACAGAAAATAAAACGCAGTACTAAAAGGAAATACTTCAACACAGAAGTTACATTACGTCACATTACATAAGTTCATATACATACATACATCAGCTGTACAAAAGGGGGTTACAAAAGCGGGTACAACAGAAAGTAGAAACCCCCAGCCCAAAAGTACAAAAGTCCACCCGGTACAACACACCCGCTAGTCTAAACCTGGGAAGTCTAACTGAACGAGGTCGCCCGTAGGCTCCACCTCCGCTGTACAGGCACCGGTCTCTGCCTCCAGGACACCCGAAGACTGCTCGGGTCTCACACCTGAAAACCATGGGATGGGACATGTCAATGCGTGACCCAGTAGGAACTCCTAACACCCTAGTCAAACCCAGTTTTAGAACTGGTCTTCCTAACTAACCAACTGACTACAAGTATCACATCAATCTCAAGGATATGGAGAAATTAATGACAGGGCGTAAGTGCTGAAAGTAAACAACAGTAAACAGAACTGAAATGAATAAATGATTAAATTAATTAAAAATTGAAAGTTGTTCTGTTTTGGAACCCGGGTAAACCGTAGACTGCCAAGGAAACGGACTTCACCCAGGGTAGGTGAAAAGTGGTACCACTCCAACGACACGAGCACTGGAGGTGCCTCTTGTAACTCTATGCCTGAATGGGACAAGGCACTAGAGTGAGACTCATCTCGGTTTTTCTGTGGAAAACGGAGAAAACCATCAATTACCAGACATGGTGCGACACGGGCACACCACCGTCCTCTCCAACTCTAGTTAACTCCCCCTTACGGGAGTGACATGGCGAGTGAGAGAATAGTACTACGGTCCGCTCCTTAACACCTAAAGTTTACCCGTTTTTCCCCAAACCCACATCTGGAGTCTCACCCATTTCAAGAATGGACCAAGTACTCCCGATGTCAATTCTATGCTCACTCTCAGTTTTCTTTTGTTAAAACATTTCTTTATTTGACAACGAATCAACTAGCAGTCTCTACTACCGCTTTCATTTCGTACTTACACAATTTTTCATCATCATACTTTTTCCACATGAATCATAACATATGAAGCATCATCATTAGGGCATAAATCAAGAGCATGATAATGAGATACAATTAACATAATCAAATCAACTTAACAAAAATACAACTAAACAATTCCTAAGCAAAATTATAACATGAATCTGCCAAAAACTGTCAGTCCAGAAAGAATGGCTCTGTTACCCTAACTACAGTCAGAATTGGCTCTCGGCCCACTTCAAAGTTGTAGGAAATTTTCTGTAGTTTTTCGTAGTGTCCTAGATTGTATTTTTCTGATTTTTCTACTATTTTATATGTTTTTACAAGTTACTGTCCTGCTACTAAAAATTTCCAGCAACTAGTTTTCCTAACTTAACTAGTTTCTAGCTTATTGGGTGTCACAATTAACTTAACTATACTATCATAATGATAAGTTTACATTATTTTCAAGATGTCAATATAATTCTAATTCTACAAAAATTTAATTACCATTAACCAACTTTACACAATTAAAACTATTACATGCAAACTACCACTTAATGAAAACAACTTGAATGCTAACTTTCAAAACATAAAGATCCTACAATTTAGTACTCTTCAACTCATAATCCATACTAACAATTTTTCAACATGACTTAATATTATTAGTCTTGAGCATTAAACCAAAATGAGAATAAGCATATTAATTTGATACTATAAAGAAACCACATGCTAACATATGAGTACAAATTGAATGTGCTAACATATGAATCCTATAATAAAATTGAATTTGCTAACATATAACTTACTAACTCAACATAGTTTTTAACATGAATTTGCTATCATAAAACTCAGCATAGTTTTTAAAACCAAATTGTTATACTTACTAACTTAATAAGAAAACAAATCCTAAAACTAAACTCTACTTAAGTGATTAGAATCCTGCCTTGTAAAAGTCCTCCAAAATAATTCTTTTGCCTTTCTTAGTCCTTGATGGAGAGCCTCCTAGCCTCCTTCTTCAAGCTCCAATTTGGTCTCCAAAATTTGGATTTTTGAGGAGTTTTGGATGAATTTTTGGTGTTAGAACGATGAGGAAAAGTGAGGGGTTCTTTGTGGTGGAAGGGGAGGAGTAAGGGGTGGTGATGGGAGGAACAAGGAGGAGCAAATGGTTAAAAGGGTGGACGAAGAAATTTCGACCTGGTGTGTTGGGAGGGTGAGGGTGAGTGAATTTGGGTTTTTTTTCTCATGCCTAGTTTTTAGGTTTCCCTAAAACCCTCTCATCCTTTCATTTAGTCAAGCTTAATGCCATGTGTTCGCTTGTTAGCTCCTAAGATGACACCTAATATGTTGTGTTGTCATGGTGAAGGAAATTTGGATTTTGTATTTTTAAGAAAATAGAAATACATGAAGAAATACTACATACACTCCAAATACAAGTATTCATCCAAATACTCTTATTTACTAAATTCAATTAATGAGTTTAAAATCTTTTAAAATTAATTCCTACACCACATAATTAAAGGAAAAATACAAGCGTACTCCTGAAAAATATACGTACGTATTTACGTCAAAATACAAACAAGCTCGCGTACATGGAACTTGGGGTCATTACATCCTACCCCCTTAAAATAAATTCGTCATCGAAATTTCAAATTAAGGGAGAAAAACTTTCTATTCATCATATTACATACAAAACAAAATTACATCAGACAAACAAGTGAGGGTACTTCTCTTTCATCTCATCCTCGAGTTCCTAGGTAGACTCTCCCGGTGACTCGCGGTGCCACATAATCCTCACTAAGTTGATCGATTTCTTCCTCATCATCTTCTACCTCCGGTCTAGAATGGCTACAGGCTGTTGATCATAAGTCAAGTCTGGTCGCACTTCGATCTCAGAGAAGTCAACGACATGATCAGGATTCCCAACACACTTCCTGAGTTGTGATATGTGAAACACATTATGCACTCCCTCAAGAGATGCTAGCAATGCATACTATAAGCAACTTCTCTAACACGAGCCAGAACTTCAAAAGGTCCAATATATCTTGGGCTCAGCTTCCCTCGTCTTCCAAAACGAATCAGCCCTTGAGTTGGCGAGATCTTCAAAAATACTAACTCTCCTGGCTGGAATTCCAAGTGTCGCCTCTTCGCATCTGACCAGTGCTTATAACGGTCTTGGGCTATGCGAAGATTGTCTCGGACGACTCTTACAACTTCCATGGTTTTCGCGATCATAGGCCCAACAAGTCGCGATCTCCAACATCATCCCAACTGGGAGATCGACACTTCCTCCCATACAAGGCTGCAAATGGCGCCATGCCTATACTGGCTTGATAAATGTTATTGTAGGTAAATTCTACCAGATGTAGATGTTCGTCCCAAGAACCCTTGAAATCCAGCATGCACGCCCTCAGCATATCTTCCAAGATCTGAATTGTCCTCTCCGACTGTCCGTCTGTCTTAGGATGGTATGCAGTGTTGAAACTCAGTTGAGTTCCCAAGCTAGCCTGCAGACTTCTCCAAAAGTGAGACGTGAATCTTAACACGATGGTCTGTCGATTGGCCCACTCGAAATGGTATGAAGTGAGCTGATTTGGTTAATCGGTCAACGATTACCCAAATAGCATCATATCCTCGAGAAGTGTGAGGTAAGCCAGTTACGAAATCCATCGTCACATGCTGCCACTTCCACTCTGGAATTGGAAGAGGCTGCAGAAGTCCTGTCGTTCTCTGATGCTCGCCTTGACTTGTTGACATGTCAGACATGAAGCGACACTTTTTGCCACACTATGCTTCATGCCGTGCCACCAAAAATATTGTCGCAGATCACGATACATTTTGGTGCCTCCAGGATGGATAGAATAAGGTGAGCTATGAGCTTCTCTCAACAGTTCATCCCGAATGTCACCTGATGGCACACAGATCCTGCTCCCAAAACGCAGAGATCCATCTTCATGAACACAGAAATCATTACGAAGTCCGGCTTCTGTCTGCTAGCGAATCTTCTTCAACTTCGCATCTCCAGACTGAGCTGCCTTAATCCTCTCAACTAAATCAGATTGAACCTGCAAGTTCATCATCATCACTGATGAACCAGGTAAGATAACTTCAATCTCCAGCTGCCGAATATCACCCCGAAGTTCTCTCTGCACAGTCAACATCATCACTGTTGGCATGCGACTAAGAGCATCAGGCACTGCGTTGACTTTCCCAGGGTGGTATTGGAGGTCGACATCATAATCAGCCACAACTCGAGCCATCTGTGCTACCTCATATTCAGCTCTTTCTAAGTGAACACATACTTCAAACTCTTGTGATCTGTGTATATCTTTACACGTTCACCCAGAAGAAAATGTCTCCACAACTTGAATGCAAATACCACTGCTGCTAACTCCAAATCATGCATAGGATAGTTCCTCTCATGAGTCTTCAACAATCTAGAAGCATAAGCTACCACCCTGCCATGCTGATGGAGAACACATCCCAATCCTATGCCTGACGCATCACAGTAAATCTCATATCCACCTGAACGGTCTGGAATTGTCAGGACAGGAGCAGTGATCAATCTATGCTTTAGTTCATCAAATGCTTGCTAACATTCCTCTGACCAATTGTAAGCAACATTCTTCTTGGTTAGATGAGTCATAGGTGCAGCGATCTTAGAGAATTCCTTGATGAACTTCCTGTAGTATCCAGCCAAACCCAAAAAACTTCTGATCTCTATTACTGACTTAGGAACTGGCCACATCTCTACTACAGCAACCTGCTTTAGATCTACAGCTATCCCATCTCCAGATACAACATGTCCCAGAAAAGCAACCTTGGTCAGCCAAAACCGACACTTGCTATACTTAGCATATAACTGGTGTTGCCTCAGAGTCTCCAAAACTATCCTCAGATGCTCAGCATGATCTTCCTCTGATCTTGAGTATACCAAGATATCATCTATGAAGACGACCACAAACTTATCCAAATACTCATAGAAGACTTGGTTCATCAATCTCATGAATGTGGTTGGTGCATTAGTAACACTGAAAGGCATCACTAAAAACTCATAATGACCATACCGGGTTCTAAATGCAATCTTCGGAATAACTGATCCTCTGACCTTCACTTAGTGATACCCGCTTCTCAAATCCAGTTATGAATACACACGAGATCCACCTAACTGATCAAAGATGTCATCAATCCTAGGAAGAGGATACTTGTTCTTCACAGTAACTTTATTCAACTCCCGGTAGTCGATGCACATCCTTTGAGATCCATCCTTCTTATTCACCAAAAACACCGGCGCACCCGATGGCAAAACACTTGGTTGAATCAAACCACGCTCTGATAAATCCTTCAACTGACTATGATGCTCTGCTAACTCTGGAGGAGCCATACAGTATGGAGCCTTCGCAATCGGTTGAGTGCCTGGAATCAGATCGATGGTGAACTCCAATGATCTATCCGGAGGAAGTCCATAGATATCATCTGGAAAGACATCAGGAAAATCCCGGACTACCCTCGGTAATACAGGTTCAGCATCCATCTCCATCATCACTTCTACTGGGCTAGCCTTAAACTTCAATGGTCTAAGGGAACTACTACCACTAAGAAACTCAAATTCTGGATGATCAGGAATCTGAAACACTATCATCCTGAGCATACAATCTATATTGGCATAGAATATCCCTAACCAGTCCATCCCAAAAACTGCTTCAAAATGAGGCATCTCCATCACTAAGAAATCTTCATACAGCCTACATCCACAAATCTCAACAGGACACTGTCGGTACCCAAAGAACTGCGGATCACTCCACTCCCTGTATAGATATTCCAACTAGAATCAAAGGAGTCTACTACTAATGAATTCCTAGTCACAAACTATTGAGACAAGAAGCAACTGGATGCTCTTGAATCAAAAAGTGACAAGGCAGGGAAGGAAACAACTCTAATAACACCTAAGAGGATAAACATAAACTAACATAAGAATTTAATCATCCTAGTCACAACCACAAACATAACATAATATAGTAAAAATAACAAAGCATTCAGCTCTAAAAAGAAATAGGTACCAGTGATAACACGACCGGTGTCCTCTGCCTCGGCAGCCGACATGGCGAAAGCCTGACGCCTCGGCGCCGCTCTCCTGGGGGTCTGCTGCTGCTGCTGCTATGTAGGCCTAGGTGGTCCTCTCTGAGTCACTGCACCAGGCAATGGTGGAGCTGGCAGTGGAAGCCTCTGTGGAGCCGGCGGAAGGGTCCTCTGCTGCTGCACCGGCCGGACTGCCACTAGTGCCCCAGAATCTGAAGTCTGTCCCTGTTGAGGACACTGCTTACTGATGTGCCCAGACTGACCACATGTACAACACCGCCCAGCTATAAACCTGCAATCCTTCTGATCATGCCCCAACTTCCCACAAAAACTACAGGGCAACCGCCGCTGGGGTGCTGGTGGAGCTCCAGGCCTCCAAAACTGAGTGGTCTGAGTGGGCCTCAGGAAACTACTCTGCTGACCCGTAGGGCGCCTCTCAGATTCTACTGGACCTCTACCCACACTCTTCAGGTGTGTCTCATGCATCCTTGCCGCCTCCAGTACAGCACTGTATGCAAGCAACACCTGGGTTGACATCGTTGCTCCGAACTCAGGGTCCAACCCCATCCTAAATTACCTAGCTCTGGTGGCCTCTGACTGCACCAACTCTGGAGAAAACTTGCTCAATAGTGAGAACTCTGCATCGTAGGCATCTATGATCTGTCCTCCCTGTGTCAGGTGCTCAAACCTCAACCGTAGCTCATCCTTCTTCGTATCTGGCAGGAACTGAGCCTCAAACAGCTCTCTAAACTTCTCCCACGAGATCAGCTTGGTTAAATGTAGCTCCTGAGCATCCCACCAATCTCGTGCCTGATGTGTCAGCTGCCTCTTCGCGGCATCTACCCACTTTTCTCTCGGGTATCCAATAGCCTACAAATCATCCTCAGAATGCCTGATCCACTCGTCTACCTCCAGATTACTCTCCTTGCCCGAAAAGGACCTTGGGTGCAAAGCTCTAAACTGCCTGATACCCACTGGCTTCGGTGGCACACCACTAGTCACTATATCGTCCATCTAATGCATATGCTCCAGAATCCCTATCAGAATCTTCCCCATCAGGGAAGCCGCATCAGAAGAAGGGGTCCTGTTCTCGGACGATCCATTCCCTGGATCCATTCTATAAAAATGAACAGTGAAATAACATTCAGTACCAAAATTGCGAATTATAATATTGGAGCTTACTTATACTATTCTTACGTGTATCGCAGTGTGAGTTGACCTGCATGGGCCACCACAAAAACCTGTCACGCCCCGCTCACCCAAGTACGGGGAGCATAACTGACGAGGTCACCGTAGTATTCAGACTCAGGCTTCGAGCCCTCTTATCTAAATAGTACTAGGCATTTTTTGTGGTTTAATATAAAATAATGAGCAGGCCACTACAATAACACTAGAATAGTACACAGAGAAAAAGAAAAGTGCTCCAACAGAAAATAAAACGCAGTACCGAAAGGAAATACTCACAGAAGTTACATTACGTCACATTACATAAGTTCATATACATACAACATCAGCTGTATAAAGGGGGGATACAAAATCGGGTACAACAGAAAGTAGAAACCCCAAGCCCAAAAGTACAAAAGTACAAAATTCCACCCGGTACAACACATCCACCAGTCTAAACCCGAGAAGTCTAACTGAACGAGGTCACATGTAGGCTCCACCTCTGCTGTACTGGCACCGGTCTCTGGCTCCGGGACACCCGACGACTGCTCGGGTCTCACACCTGAAAACCACGGGATGGGATACGTCAACGCGTGACCCAATAGGAACTCCTAACACCCTAGTAGAACACAGTTTTAGAACTGGTTTCCTAACTAACCAACTGACTACAAGTATCACATCAATCTCAAGGATATGCGTAAGTGCTGAAAGTAAACAATAGTAAACAGAACAGAAATGAATAAATGATTAAATTAATTAAAAATTGAATGTTGTTCTGTTTTGGAACCCGGGTGAACCGTAGACTGCAAAGGAAACAGACTTCACCAGGGTGGGTGAAAAGTGGTACCACTCCAGCGACACGAGCACTGAAGGGGCCTCTCGTAACTCTGTGCCTGAACGGGACAAGGCACTAGAGCGATACTCATCTCGGTTTTTCTGTGAAAAAAGGAGAAACCCATCAATTACCAGACATGGTGCGACACGGGCACACCACCGGCCTCTCCAACTCTAGTCAATTCCCCCTTATAGGAGTGACGTGGCGAGTGAGAAAATAGTACTACGGTCCGCTCCTTAACACCTAAAATTTAACCGTTTTCTCCCAAACCCACATCTAGAGTCTCACCCATTTCAAGAATGGACCGAGTCCTCTCGATGTCAATTCTCTGCTCACTCTCAGTTTTCTTTCGTTAAAACATTTCTTTATTTGACAACGAATCAACTAGTGGTCTCTACTACTGCTTTCATTTCGTACTTACACAATTTTTCATCATCATACTTTTTCCACATGAATCATAACATATGAAGCATCATCATTAGGGCATAAATCAACAGCATGATAATGAGATACAATTAACATAATCAAATCAACTTAACAAAAATACAACTAAACAATTCCTAAGAAAAATTATAACATGAATCTACCAAACACTGTCAGTCCAGAAAGAATGGCTCTGTTACCCTAATTACAGTCAGAATTGGCTCTCGGCCCCCTTCAATGTTGTAGGAAATTTTCTGTAGTTTTTCGTAGTGTCCTAGATTGTATTTTTCTGATTTTTCTACTATTTTATATGATTTTTACAAGTTACTGTCCTGCTACTAAAAATTTCCAGCAACTAGTTTTCCTAACTAAACTAGTTTCTAGCTTATTGGGTGTCACAATTAACTTAACTATACTATCATAATGATAAGTTTATGTCATTTTCAAGATGTCAATATAATTCTAATTCTACAAAAATTTAATTACCATTAACCTACTTTACACAATTAAAACTATTACATGCAAACTACCACTTAATGAAAACAACTTGAATGCTAACTTTCAAAACATAAAGATCCTACAATTTAGTACTCTTCAACTCATAATCCATACAAACAATTTTTCAACATGAATTAATATTATTAGACTTGAGCATTAAACCAAAATGAGAATAAGCATATTAATTTGATACTATAAAGAAACCACATGCTAATATATGAGTACAAAATTGAATGTGCTAACATATGAATCCTATAACAAAATTGAATTTGCTAACATAACTCAACATAGTTTTTAACATGAATTTGCTATCATGAAACTCAACATAGTTTTTTAACACCAAATTGTTATACTTACTAACTTAATAAGAAAACCAATCCTAAAACTAAACTCTACTTAAGTGATCAGGAATCCTACCTTGTAAAAGTCCTCCAAATAATTCTTTGGCCCTTCTTAGTCCTTGATCGAGAGCCTCCTAGCCTCCTTCTTTAAGCTTCAATTTGGTCTCCAAAATTTGGATTTTTGAGGAGTTTTGGATGAATTTTTGGTGTTAGAAAGATGAGGAAAAGTGAGGGGTTCTTGGTGGTGGAAGGGGAGGAGTAAGGGGTGGTGATGGGAGGAGCAAGGAGGAGCAAATGGTTGAAGGGGCAGAGGAAGAAATTTCGGCCTGGTGTGTTGGGAGGGTGAGGGTGAGTGAATTTGTGTTTTTTTCTCTTGCCTAGTTTTTAGGTTTCCCTAAAACCCTCTCCTCCTTTCATTTAGTCAAGCTTAATGCCATGTGTTCTCTTATTAGCTCCTAATATGACACCTAATATGTTGTGTTGTCATGGTGAAGGAAATTTGGATTTTGTATTTTTAAGAAAATAGAAATACATGAAGAAAAACTACATACACTCCAAATACAAGTATTCATCCAAATACTCTTATTTACTAAATTCAATTAATGAGTTTAAAATCTTTTAAAATTAATTCCTACACCACATAATTAAAGGAAAAATACAAGCATACTCCCGAAAAATATACGTACGTATTTATGTCAAAATACGTACAAGTACGCGTACATGGAAATTGGGGTCATTACACACTTTCATCCAATAATCCTTCACATATATTATTACAAAGCAATAGAACCAAATAGCATAAGAAGTGGGAAGAAATCCCCAATAGAAGCCCTAAAACACAAGCTTTCCCACTCTTGCACCTCCTCCAAGCTCCACTAAGCTCCAATGGCCTCTCCCAAGCCCTAAGATGAAGAAGGGGGTACTCCTAGCCCCAATGGAATAGTAGAATCCGAATCCCGTCTGAAAAATGCAGTCAACCACTCAAAACCCCCAAATTCGCATTAACGGGCCTGTTCTGTCGGGTTCTGGGCACGTGACCCGCTCAAAATCTGCGCTTGGCTCAAATAAACCCCGTTCGGGTCGGATCAAGTCAGATCCGACCCGCGGGTCACTCTAGTGCCTGCATAAGTCAGGCGGGGGCATGTGCGGGGAGAGTGCCCTGCCCGCTGCTTGGGGGCATGCGCTAGGCACGTGCCGCCGTCTACTGTGAAGGGGGCGGCCGGCTAGACAGGCCGGCCCGTTGGGCCCATTTTAATTTCTTTTTATTATTTATTATTTATAAAGATTTGCAGCGGTCCATATGGAAGCGGGCCACATGCTGGCGGTTGGATCGACGCCGCGTGGTGCCACGAGATCGCACCACACGGCGCCCCTCTGAAATTCCTTTTTTTTCCTTTTAAAAGCTTTTCTCCTCTATAAAATCCCAGAAAAATACCTAGAAATCTCAGAAAAATCTGCAAAATCTCCAAAACTCCCAGAAGTACGTGAAAAATAGGAGAAGTAGAAATGAGTCCATATGATGGTGAAATGAATAAAGTTACTATTATAAAACAATATTGACCTCCCATAATTCATATAAAATATTACAATGCTCAAATAATTCCCAAAAAATGGCAATATGATCATAATAATGACAGGAGCATATGAAAAATACTAGAAGGCCAATATGGACAATAAAATCGGTATTTTGTGTAAAGAATGAGAATAAGCTCTAAATGTGATACATAAAGTGAACATATGCACAAAAGAGCATGAATAAGTATAATTCTTAGCACAAAATGGGGGTAGATAGGGGGCATAAATATGCACTTATCACTACAAATCACACCTCCCAACTAGCATTTTGCTAGTCCCTAGCAAAATATGCGATAAATTCGGATTAAAGTAAAAACATGCACCAAACTCTATATATCATCATGACATACTCCAAATGTTATTTCCAAAAGATTTCAAAGCCAATATACACAATGTATGAAAGGAAATAATAAATGACATTCTCCTCAATCCAATTCAAAGGAAAGTAAAGTAATAAGCACGTATCATATTCATTAGGATATATCACAATGTTATAGTTTTCAACATTCAAGGAAATGGCCAATGCAAAAGAAACTTCTTCTAAGTTGTGGGAGTTGAGATTGCATCACTCATGTTGATTATTCCTCCATTTATTCATTCTCTTTTTTCTTTTTCTTTTCTTTTTTCTCTTTTTTGTATTCTTTTTTCTTTATGTTTATGTTTATGTTTTTGTTTTGCATACATGCAATAATGCTATGAAATGCAAACACGGCTACCTTTGTATACACGTGATAACTCTATATAGACAAAGTGCTATAATGATCCCTTAAATCTCATCTTTTGCGTCCTCCCCAATGTTTCGTGGGGCCCCGGCTACTCAACTTGATAAGAGGAACCATTCACTTATTATAGTTCTCTTTCTCATTCTCAACATAAGTTATCAACTCGTTCACCCGCTACTTACGGGAAAAAAAGTTATAAACAATTGGCCACACCCTATCCAAACAAAAACTAAGCCATACATCCCAACTCATGCAATCACTTGCACCAAACGTTTCCCAAATTATCTCAAAGAGAGTATCACAACATATAAGATAGTTTCATACATGTCATATTAACATTAGACTCCAAAGTGGAAAAGAAATTAAAACATGGCAATCAAACATTTATGAATTTGAAACCAAAATAATAATCCAATAAAATCGCATGGAATTAAGCATGTTGGGACTAAGAAAAAGAAATGTGGTGAAGGCAAGGATGGAGGCTCTAAAAAGATATGCTCAAAATGTGAATGGATGATGATGATGATGATTAATGAGAATTTTTTTATTAACATCAAATTTTTTTCAAAACTAGCATCCAAACTTCATAGTTCCCTCCCCCAACTTAAAATGAACGTTGTCCTCAATGATTGAAGGGAAACTAAACATTATTCAATGATGCTAGAAGGAAAACAAGCATACGAAAACAAACATGCAAATGCGAACTATACTAACTTTTTATTTTAATTTATTTACACTAAGTAAAGGAAAGAATATGCCTTAGCAAAAGGCGGATCCCAAATATGTAATAGTGGATGCAGTTGCTCTATCATCTCCTTTCGTTTCTCAGCCGACTGCTTTGGAAACGACGCTCCTCTAGCTTCCTTGGATCCTAGCAACATAGCTCAATGCGTTTCCATCGAATATGCTCCTGTGTCCTGCGAGAGTGGAGCTGTGTCAATCCAAGGAAAATAAATTTGACTTCCAACAAAATAAGTCAAATAGGGTCGTCATAATAAAAATAAGGATATGAATATATATGACGACAATCTGAATCTAAGATGTAAGAAAATGAAGCTTGAGATTCAGAAATGAAGGGCAAAGTGTGATGAGAACTTCCCTGAATGGCGATTCTATTACCTGGCTGATGCGACTCCTCAGGATGAGGGTGAAATGGCTGCATGTGTAGATCTGGAGGAGAAGGCAGCACAGGTTCAATGTAGATCATCTCACAGTCGATGTCGATTGTCGCATCCTCGTCCTCTCAAGAAACATCCTGTGCAGTCATCACTGACTCTGTAGTCTTCCATGAACATCGTCGTCCTGGATGATGGACTGATGTGTATCCTGATGTGTCAAAAGTAATGTCTGTTGAACCGAATCTGTAGGGATGAATGGCTCGGGTTTCAATATGATCTGTAAGCTATCTCTCGTGCACTCATCCTCCTCAATACCACCTGTTGCAGGGTAAAATCTGCTAACACTGAATTTATATTGAAATGAGAATCACGGTTACAATGATTACAAGTTTTGGGGGTGTAGACGAGGCTAATCCCGATTTGAAGATGCTTTGCAAATGGAACTCTTAAGGTCGCCCGTCAATCGGAGTAGGTTGCCCGTCTATTGGAGTAGTTCTCCGTGGGTTATTTTGATCGCTGTTGGTTGGGGCGAGCTTCCTGCAAGGAGAACAACTCATTAGAAAGGCTCGGTTGGCTGTCAACAGAGAGCCTCTCCGATGTTTAAGTCAATTGGTAACTATTTAGAGAATGTCAGACACGCAGGACGGTCTTAGAGGCAGATCGGCGCTCGCATGACGAACTAGTGTGGAAGGCACGAATATGTGTAGGATATTCGACCTTGAATATAAGTAGATGTGTTAGGATTTCTTACAGATTAGCCAGCCCCCTTTCTTGCTGGAGGAGAGGGGGTATTTATAGGCTGTTGGAGCCGGTTGCTTTAGCTGAGCTGGCGGTGTCAGGACGTCATGGGTTCGGTCAAGAATGTCAGAGCCGAATGTATCAGGTGCGCTTTTGTCAGGCTGTCAGAGCCGTAAATGTCAGGTGCACTTTTGGCAGGCTGTCAGGCAGCAAAACAGCTAGGTGCGATTTTGTCAGGCTGTCAGGCGACGAAGCAGCCATGTGCGCTTTTGTCAGACTTGTTTGTAGTGAAACTGGAAATGATACTAGTGGCAGGTCGCCTTCCTCCTTGGATGGACTGCTTCTGGGTGGAGAGGTAAGCGAGCTACCTCTTGGGCAAGCTACCTTTGGGACGAGCTGGTGTAGATCGTGTGCAATCAGCCGGAGGGCCTTCTCTTTTGTTCGGTTGACAAGTTTGTTGTTCTGCAAGTGCGGGCTGCTCTGAGACCCGGCGAGCTTCTCCAAGCCTCGGCAAACTTGGTCTCATTGTGGAGATTTGGTGGACCATGACTTGTGATTTGATCAATGGGCCTAGATCAACTGGGTCGATCTTACGGTTGTAACAATTGCTTCCGTCATTTGAGTTCGAAACGGGAAGTCCAGCTCGGCTCGGATGATGCGCTTCGCTCTGTTTGGCTGACAGCTGTGGCATTAAATGCTAGATAACCGGTGAATCTCTAAAGTTATTATGATGATTCGACAACGGGGAGATATCAGGTGCCCCGCCACTTAGAGCACGACACGTGCCGTGTACGGCTCTGGGGGGAAGCTGAGGCGACAGCTCCGCTTCAGATCTTGCCAAATGGCCCACCTTCGATGGTCGAGATCGGTCGACGCCCTCTATAAAATAGAGAGAGGAGGAAACAGTTAAGGGCTCCTGCTTTTGAGTTTCAAAACTCCTTTCGTTCTTCGTCTTCGAGTTCTCACCGCCAATCGACGCTTCATTGGAGCTTCGGTGATCTTCTTCTTAGGTACTTTCTTCGATCTCTATCAGATGATTTCATCCGAATTTTCTTCCTCTAATAAACACGCAGAGAAGCAATTCGACGAGTTTGAGGATGTTAGCTCCGAGGGGACGGAGGAACAGACGGTGTCGGTGGACATGGCAGAGTCTTGGCCGGAGGAGCGGGAAGCAGCACCTGCCATCCCCTTAATGTCGGCGGTCCCCAAGAAAACCAAAAAGAAGGGCTCAGGGCCGACCGTTGGCGTAGTTACAACAGCAGTTCTGGCAGAGATCTTGGCCATAGCGCTTAAGACAAAGTATATCAGCCGCGCCAAAATTCGTTCCAAGTATATCTGGCCACCATATGAAGTTCGCCTCCCCATCTCTGATAATGGGTCTGTTTGCCCAGGGACAACGAAGTCGGAGTCTATTTTCTGACCTTTGATCTCAGACTTCGGTTTTTGCTCCACCCCTTCCTCCTGCACATGTTGAACTTCATCGAGCTTCCGCTCTTCCAACTGATGCTGAACTTGATCAATGCCATGGTCGGCTTCCTTGTTCTCTACTTCGATAGCGTCATAAGTCTATCCCTGCTGCTGTTCTGGCATTTCTTTGAAGCGAAGCGGAGAGGAGTGTATTATTATGTCAGTGCGAGGAAGGATCGGCATCTCGTCCTTGATTTGCCGAGTAAAGCGAGGGAGTGGAAGGAGAAGTTCATTTTCATCTCGACGTCGGTGAACTTGACTCTGCAGTTGAACAGTGGGAGGTTGAATCCCCAAGCTAATAAGGAGGCGACTCTGCTGGGGTAGGATCTGGAGAACTCCAAGATCTTGATGGAGATCCCCCGCGAGCTCCGAAAACATGCAAAGCTGATCAATGGAGACCAGATCATCCACCATAACTGGCCCGAAGGTATTGCGATTAAAGCAACCTTCTTCATATTTGCTCACCCTGATCTCTTTTCTATTTGCAGGTGCGGCCATGAGTCTGTCGAAGGACGAACTGATGAGGATGGCCATGGAGAAGCCATCGAGTGAGGAGTTGGTGCTCAAGGAGCAGGCATCCAATGTCAAAGGCAAGGCGGGGGTGTCTAAGGGCTTGCTGAAGAAGGCCGAGCAGAAGCAGAGCCTGGAGGAGGTGTCCAATGTGCGGGCTGAAGAGGAGTAGAGCAAGAGACCGAAGAAGAAGACGTCCACAGTAATCGCTCCCTCCTCTTATACGAGCGAGGCCGTGTCGGGAAGCTTAGCCGACCTCGATGTTTTCAAGGAGCCGGTGGACGATCTGACGATTGCCACGCCCCAAGGCCCGTCGGCCCAGGTCAAAGCTACAGGGGTCGAGCATTGGCCCTTTGGATGCCCCTCTTGGGAGCAGGGAGGCCGGTCGTGAGGATACCAGGGCGTCCAAGCTATGAGGCAGTGCTCGCCTGCTTCAAAGCAAAAAAGGCCGAGGTCCTAGCCATTCCAAAGATCGAGCTTTCTGGGTTGCGCTACCCGGTAGGTGCCAAGGAATCGTTGTTCGAGGATGCCAGGGTTACGGCCCATCTGGCAGAGAACAGTCTGTTGCCCAGGAACTGGGAGTCATTGTACAATGTTGGTATTGAGCACCTCTGCGGTACGGCAATTTGGCACAGCATGCAAGTTCATTGTTTTCCCCAACTCATATTGGCGGTCTGCATTCTTTTATGCGGGCTCATATATTCTGTTCCTTTTATAGGCTGTGGCGGCGATGACGTCCTTGCAGCGCCACACTAATGTGGCCACACTTAAGACGACCATCAGGCAGAAGAAGATTGAGCTTAAGGCGGCCACCGAGGAGCTGCAGAAGAAGGATGTCGAACTCAAGGAGGTCGTCGAGCGGCCGTGGAACAGATAGGAGAAGTTGGAAGAGTCTGCGGGTTCTACGTGACCCAGAAGGGGGAGATGGAGAAGTAGTATAAAATCTCAGAGGAGCTGGCGCGATAGCTTCAGGAGGCAGAGGCTCGAAGGGTCGCTCTAAAGAGTTCCCATGCCACAGAGGTGGAGGCAAAGGGGCAGGAGATCGTCGAGCTCATGCGTTAGGTGGCGGAGCTGAAGAAGATCAATCCTAAGGCCATGAAGAGGGGGGCCGTCCGCAAATACCAGATGGACGAACTCCTTCCCGTCATAAAGGATGTGTGGGCCAAGAGCATGGATGAGGGCCGGTAGGCAGGCTTGCATGAGGGCTTCCAAGCGGGCCTCGAGAGGGCAAAGAAGACGTTGAAGAGGCTGCATCCCAGGCTGGAGGTCGAATTCTCTACGTTGTTGGCAGCCTCAGATGGTGAGGAGAAAGAGGAATCCGGAGAAGCAGGAGGTCTATCTGGCGACGATCAGGCTGGTGGCGATGTGGGAGGGCAGGAGGAGGCCACAGCAGCAGACCCAGTAGAGACCGAAGTCGAGGCACATGGGAGGTGTCTGAGGAGGTCAACGACTGTGTGGAGGTGTCATAAGGCGATTGGGGGGTTGCATATGTAAGGCCGGTCTCAGGGCCATGCGTAGGACCTAGCGTAGAAAGTTTAATGTAAATGTATTAACTTTAACTTTAATAAAAGATTACCTTAGGCGGTTCGCCTTATTTATCTTTTGTGCTTGTAATGCTTCTTATCGACACTTTTTGCCTTAGTGTGTTTGCCCCCAACTTTCTGCTTGGAAGTTTCTAAGGCCCAGGAGAAGCAGAATGTTGTGGAGTCTAAGTGTAATTGAGTTGGCGAAGCTCTTTGTCGAGATAGATCGCTTCCAAGGTCTTTTGAGGGCGCTGTACGTGGCCTGCCCCGGCTCTTTGTATGGTGTGAAGCAGCTCGTTTCCTTCCCCGGTTTGGTTAGCAAAGTTTGGCACACTATGGGTAGCTGTGCTGCGACCTGCCCTATAGGTCTTCCTGAGGACGAGGTCGGGGCCATAGCCCCTCCGTCATGCCCCTGTATGGTTTGGTTAGCAAGGTCTGGCACACTATGGGTAGCCGTACCGCGACCTGCCCTAGAGGTCTTCCTGAGGACAAGGTCAGGGCCGTAGCCCCTCCATCATGCCCCTGTCCGGTTTGGTTAGCGATGTCCGGCACACTTTGGATAGTTGCACCACGACCTGCCCCGGAGGTCTTCCTGAGGATGAGGTCGGGGCCGTAGCCCCTCTGTCATGCCCCTGTCTGGTTTGGTTAGCGAGGTCCAATATGCTATGGGTAGTTGTACCGCAATCTGCCCCGGAGGTCTTCCTGAGGATGTTGTCGGGGCCATGGCCCCTCCGTCATGCCGCTGTTCAGTTTGTTTAGCAATGTCCGGTAGGCTATGGGTAGTTGTACCACGACCTACCCCGGAGGTCTTCCTGAGTATGAGGTCGGGGCCGTAGCCCCTCTGTCTTGCCCATGTTCGGTTTGGTTAGCTAGGTCCAGCACGCTATGGGTAGTTGCACCGCGACCTGCCCCAAAGGTCTTCCTGAGGACGAGGTCGGGGTCATAGCCCCTTCGTCATGCCCCTGTCCGGTTTGGTTAGCGAGGTATATCACGCTATGGGTAGCTGTATCGCGACATGCACCAGAGGTCTTCCTGAGGACGAGGTTGGGGCTGTAGCCCCTCCGTCATGCCCCTGTTCGATTTGGTTAGCGAGATCCGGCACGCTATGGGTAGCTGCACCGCGACCTGCCCCGGAGGTCTGGATGGTGACCTTTCGGCAGTGTAGCTCGGAAGCCTGTCGCGGACTTCCTTAGGGTAGGGTATGCTCCGAATGCGATCCCCAGACCCTAAGGGCTCTAGGTTGTCCTGCGAGAGCTCAAGTTCTAGGGCGCATAGTCGGCCTAGTCGGAGGAGCTCCGATTTTGGGTGGGGAACTTAAATTTTAGTTCGCATAATATGTACGTACAAATGAAAATACAAGAGTTTACTTGTAAGGAGGTAGCCTGCTCCGGATGATCAAGACGACCTTCATGGAGCCGCTATCTGTCTCGAAGGGGATCTGAAACTTTCATTCAAACAACACATTATTTGTACAAATATAAAATTACAAATTTTATTGATATTACTTGAGTAAGTATTGGGCATTCCATGAATGAGCTAGTTCTTCGCCCATCATGTTCGCCAAAATGTAGGTTACAGGTCCCATGACGTCTGCTATTTTGTAGGACCCTCCCATTTGACGGAGAGTTTTCCACGACGGCCGACCTCGGGTTTGAAGTGGCATCCCTGAGGACGAGGTCGTTGGATCTGAAGATTTGCTTCTTCACCCGAGAATTGTAGTACCTCGCCATCCTTTGGTTGTGCTTGATAAGACATGTTAGAGCACGATCCCTTACCTCATCGAGGAGTTCGGTGTTGAAGTCGAGGCCTTCTTCATTTGCTTTTTCTTTGAAGTACTAGAGGTAGAGAGAATGTTCGTCGACCTCCACTGGGACGACGGCTTCCGTCCCATAGGCTAGCATGAAGGGGCTCTCGCCAGTTGAAGCTTTGTAGGTAGTGCGGTAAGACCAAAGGATGCCAGGTAGCTCATCAGGCCAAGATCCAAGAGCGTTGCCAGCCTTCTTCTTCAAGGGTTTGAGGAGGCACTTGCTCAATGCTTCGGCCATGCCATTGCACTGCGGGTGCACTACAGAGGCGAAGTGGAGGTTGACGCCCCAATCTGAGCAGAATTCTCTGAAGTCTGCAGAGTCGAACTGCGTCCCGTTGTCTGTCACAATGGAGCAGGGTATCCTGAAGCGGTATATGATAGACTTCCAGACTAAGTTCTTCATGTCTTTTGAGGTAATGCATGCTAGGGGATCTGCTTCGATCCACTTAGTGATGTAATCGACGACGACAACTAGGAATTTCCTTCCTCCGATTGCCATTGGGAACGGTCCAAGGATGTCAAGGTGCCACATGGAAAATGGAACTGAGCTGAGAATTGGAATTAGGTCGGTGGGAGGAGCCTTTGTATGCTTGAAGAATTTCTGGCACTCCTCGCATCGCTTGACGAAGTCGATTGCATCCTTGAGCATAGTCGGCCAATAGTAGCCCTGTCGGACTGCCTTATGTGCTAGGATGCAGCCACCATGATGATTCTTGCAGAATCCTTCTTGTATTTTATGGATGACCTCCTCAGCTCTTCTAGGCCCAAGACACTTTAAGTAGGGCAGTACGTCATTCTTCACGCGACGCTTTCAGTAGAGTACATCGTCAAAGATTACAAACGATAAAGCCCATCTCTCGGTCTTCTGTGCCTCCAGCCTATCCTCTGGTAGGGCTCCGGTCTCCAGGTAGGCGATGATCGGGCTCATCCACGATCTCTCTTGGTCGATGAACATCAGATCGCCCTCCTCAATGCTTGAAGTCAATAAGTTCTCAATGTAGATGGCTTTTCCAATTTCTGCCAGAGAAGATGAAGCCCGCTTTGAGAGGGCATCAGTGTGGAGATTGTTTGAACTCGGTAGGTGTTGGACCACCGCTCTCTTGAATTTGAGGAGTTCGGCCCAGGCACACTTCAGGTACCGCATCATCTGTTCCTCCCTTGCCTCGAAGCTTCATTCAATTTGCTGGACGACCAACCTTGAATCACTGATCAATAACACATTCGTCGCTCCAAGCACCCGGTAGAGCTTTAGGCCGTTGAGGGCGGGCATATTCTAATAGGCTCCCCTCCGGAGTCTCTATTACAATGCCGGCTCTGCTCCTCAATGTTGTGGCCAATCCATCGACGTGGATGACCTACTGCTCACCGTCGGACTGGGTGGAAGTAGAGGTAGGACTTTCGATGGCGAGCTGCTGTGATGCCGTACACAGGTGACCGTTGGATGGGTCCTCGCCATTCTCTTACATGGTGCACTCTGTCACAAAGTTCGCTAGTGCTTGCCCCTTGATTGCTGCCCTTGGTTTGTAGATAATGTCAAACTCGCTGAGCTCAACACTCCAATTCAGCATTCGGCCTGACCTCTCCAGCCTCCTCAAGTTCTTTTCCAGCAGCAAATTTGTGTAGACGACAATAGTGTGTGCCTGGAAGTAAGGTCGGAGCTTCCTTACTGTCAGAACTAGGCAATAAGCGATCTTCTCGATTGGGTCATAGCGGGTCTCTGCATCTCTGAGCACCCGACTGGCATAGTAGACCGGCCTCTGAATGCCCCATCCTCCTTCACTAGAACCGAGCTTACAGCTTCCTCAGTTGTGGCGAGGTAGAGGCTGAGCTGCTCTCCTTCTTCGGGCTTTGCAAGCAGCAGCGAGATTTGTAGGTAAGACTCAGATTATCAAAAGCTCTTGCACAGGAGTCGTCCCACTCTACTGCCTTCCTTATACCCTTCTTCTCCGCGAGGGCTTTTTGAAGAATCTTGAAGACTGGGAGTGACCTCTCTACAGACTTCAACAGGAATCTTCCCAGTGTGACGATCCGTCTACTCAGCCTCTGCAGGTCCTGGATCGTCCTTGGCTCCGTCATTTTGGTAAGGGTGTCGATCTTGTCAGGTTTGGCCTCGATTCCTCGCTTGGTGATCATGAAGCCAAGGAACTTCCCTGATTCGACACCGATTTGCACTTGGCTGGGTTGAGCCGTAGGTTGTAGCACCGTACCTTTTTGAATGTCTCCTCCAAGTCGACGAGATGATCTTCGAACTTCTTTGATTTCACCAGCATGTCATTTATGTAGACCTCCAGATTCTTGCCGACCTGGGGATGGAAGATTTTGTCGACCATCCATTGGTAGGTCGCACCAGTGTTCTTAAGTCCGAATGGTATTTTGGTGTAGCAAATGTCCCCTGGTCCGTTATGAACGCCATATTCTCCTCATCATGGGTCACCATCTGTATTTGGTTGTAGCCTGAAAAGGCACCCATGAAAGTTAGAAGCTCATACCCTGAGGTGTTGTCCACCAGGTGGTCGATCCTTGGTAGCGAAAAGCTATCCTTACAGCAGCCTTTGTTGAGATCGGTGAAGTCCACACACATTTTCCATATGCCACTGGGCTTCTTTACCATCACCACTTGGGCGAGCCAGTCAGGATAGCTATCCTTTCTAATGAATCCGGCTTCGAGGAGCCGCTCCACCTCTTTGCCTGCTGCTCGCACTTTCTCTCCTCTGACGCTTTGCCTCTTCTGTCACACCGAGCGAGCTTCATGGTCGACGTGTAGCTCAGGGACAATCACCGCCTTGTCGACTCCAGGCATGTCTAAGGGCGACCATGACCAGGCAAAGATTTCGGCATTCGCCCTGAGGAGGTCGATCAGCCCCGCCCTCAGCTTCGCGGTTAAGTTCGTACCAATCGATACAGTTTTGTCTGCTTCCTCCATTAGGAGCACCTCCTCTATGCCCTCTACCGGGGTTGGTCACTGATGTTCAAAGTCCTCTCGACCATCAACGAGTTCGACCGACAGAGCGTGCTCGGACTGCTTATGCTTAGTGGAGCTGACGTAGCAGCTTTACGAGAGTCTCTGGATTCCTCTCACTTGTCCAACCCCATACAGAATCTAGAACTTTATCATCTGGTATAGCACCAAGGGGAGAGCTTTGACAGCGGTCATGTAAGGTCGCCCTATGATGCCGCTGTACACCGAGGGGACGTTGACGATGACGAACTGCATCATTCGCATGACAATCCACGGCCTCTCCTTCGGGTGACAGGCAGATCGATTGTTCCGACAATGGGCACCGATTGGCTAGTGAAGCCGACAATCGGGCCCAAGCATAGTTCAAGTCCGCCTCACCCAGTCCCATCTTCTGGATCATCGACAAAAATAGTATGCCGCACGAGCTACCGGGGTCGACTAAGAGTCTGCTTATAATTACAGACCCCATGAGTGCTTTGATGATGATGGCGTCATCTTGTGGCAGCTCGATCCCCTCCAGGTCGTTGTCAGAGAAGGATATGGGGGTGGAGCTACCCTTCTTCGCTTCGCCCCTTCACCAGTGCCTGCCATCATGACATGCCTCGCATAATTCTTTCTTTGCGACGCTGAGGTTTCTCCCGAGGCCGGCCCACTGCATATCACATCTATGCACATGATCGGACCAGTGATTGGATGGGTGGATTGCTTGGCATTTTGGGCATGGGCCTGTCGGACTGGTTCTACTGGAGGTCGCCCTTCTTGCCTTTGGCATCTTTGATCGACGAACCATTGAAGATGGCTGCCCTAGATTAGCCGTTCTATGTCATTTTTCAAAACGAAGCAATCGTCAGTGTTGTGGTCGTGGTCACAGTGGTACCGATAGTACTTCTGCACATTACGCGTGTTCGAACTTGTCTTCATATCCAGGGGCGGGTCTCTAAGAAGCACGCCCGTCTTGGCCGCTTCCATCACTTCGGCCAGCGAGGCATTGAGCCTTGTGTAGTGTGCCTCCTCCAGCACCCGTTTAGGTCCGTTCCTCAGAGCGGGGTTCTTAGGAGCATGGATCCCTCTCAGAGGTCCGGGGCGATCTTGCCCTCAGGGGCCTCCCTGGTCGTGCCCTCGGGGGCGATCTTGATCTCGCCCTCGGGGGCGGTCATCCTGCCTCGGCCTAGGTGGAGGTCGAGTTTCAGCTCTGGGACGCTCGGTTGGGGTAATAACTTTCTTTGCCCCCAACGACTCCTCACTAAGTATGAACTTGTCTGTCCTGGAGAAGCGAGTGTCGAGGTACATTGGCGAGTCATGGAGTAGGTATTTGTGTAGACTACGATTGGTGAGCCCCTTCTTGAAGGCTACCATGGCGAGCTCATCTCTACAGCTTGTCATGCTAAGACACTCTTCATTGAAGCGCCACTAGAACCTCCAGAGGGTCTCCCCTTCCTCCTAGACTATCGTAAATAGATAGTCAGTGGCCTTCTTCCTTCTTCGCCCTGCTCGAAATTGCATACGAAACTTGTGGGACAGATCGCCAAAGGAGTCAATCGATCTGTCCGGTAAGTCGTTGTACCATTCCACGGCGGACTTCTTCAGATTCGTCTGGAAGGCATGGTCGAGGAGATCGTTGTCTGCTCCTTGGATCTCCATCACCCCCTATAGCAATGCACGTGTTCGAGTGGATCGCCCAAGACGTCGTACAATTCAAGCTGGGTAGCTTAAACCTACGTGGTATCAGGGTTGAGATCACCCTTCTGGTTAGTGGGTTGGCTTCTTCGGGATGTTGGGGAGGTGCTAGCGACCTTCGTGTGACGTCCCGATCGCCTCGGAGCTCTTGCCTATGGTTGGAACCCCCAGATAAGTCACCTCGATGCTCAAGAGAGTCCATTCTATGTGCCTTGGGGATGGGGCTTCACTCGTGGCTCTGCCCCCATCGATCATTGCACCTAGGAGAGAGGCCCTCTACCCGAGGGGGCTTCAGCATTGATGGGGGTGCCCATCACGCCTTGTGCATGGAGATCTCCTACGAGAGCAACTCTCCACAGCTTGATCTTATAGGATGTGCTCTCGCACTATCTCGATCGATGCGTAGGGGATTCCCAAGGTCCCCTGCTGGATCCTCCCCTACGCAACGGTGATGTAACGTCGCTGTCAGGTAGCTGCTTCTTCATCAAGCGTCTTTGTACTGTGACCTCCTCCTCGTCGAACCGTCTCTGCCTAGTGGCCACCTCTTCATCATCGAGATGCCTCTGTAGAGCGGCTAACTCCTCTTCATTGAAGAGCCTCCTTCGAGTGGCAGCTTCTTCATCGAATTCGGGAAGGAGGTTCTGCCTCACGTTGAGAGGTCTAGAGGAGCTTGATGTTAGAGGCCACCTCTCAGATTTTACCGCAGCCATGTCCTTCATCACTTTGTCAAAGATCTCAAAGCTTTGATAAACGCCATGAGCTGTGGCCTCGATGGTAGCGTATGGCCCCTCAAAGGGCACATCTCTCGGGGGGACCTCCTAGGAAAGGGAGCCTCCTCAAACATTGGTTGTTTACCGCTACAATGACTACGGTGACTTTGTGTGGGGTCTGCCATGAATGTAACCCTTATTCCCACAGATGGCACCAAATGTTGCGGGGTAAAATCCGCTAACACTGAATTTATTTGGAAATGGGAAACACGGTTACAATGATTACAAGTTTTTGGGTGTAGACGAGGCTAATCCAGATTGGAAGACGCTTAGTAGATGGAAATCTCAAGGTCGCCCGTCAATCGGAGTAGGTCGCCCATCTATTGGAGTAGTTCGACGTGGGTTGCTTTGACCGCCGATGGTTAAGGCGAGCTGATGGGTTTTGGTGGACCCGTAGGGCACAGAACTGTTCTTGTTCTAAGTCGGATGGACAACAGAGGGATAAAAACACCTCGGAAAAACATATAGCTAAATAATTTAGCTAAGGCCCTAAGGAAAGCCAGAACCTTAGCCAGGATCTATGCCGACTTGGGGTGGATCTGACCACCTAAGAGGGATCTATACTACTGCGACATTATTAAAATTATTCTAGAAAGCTACTAAATCACATACCTTGAACCTTGCCTAGGTACAAGCAAGGTGTATCGCACCGTCTTCTGAGCCGCTCTCCGTCCCATGCCAAACCGCTCCACGAACCGCTCTGTGTCCTGAGGCGAGCAATCCCCTTGTCGCCGAGCCAACCACGTGTCGAAGAAAGTTTCACATGAGTGTGAACCTTTGCCAAGACTCCGGATCAGATCCGAACCCCTTCGTGGCTTTGCTAGAGCCCTTCAGGAGCAAGGCAGAAATTTAGAGAGAAGAGAATATTAATTTTAAGCTTAGATCCGAGCGTGCTCCAACATTTTTGGAAGCCGCTCAGATTTATAGCTTGGAACGAGTTTAGAGAAGGAGATCAGACCCCTATTTATATAGGCGGCTGACCCCTCCCCTTTACTCCACTTCCGATGTGGGACTAAATATTTTGGAGTTAATAATTCAAGTTAGTTTGCCTTAACAAAAGGCCAAACTTCCATGAATTTTAATTCCCTCACCGTTGAGCTTCACGATTGATACAACCTATCAAATCGAAGGGCGTTCAACGGTGAACGCGTAGGAAAAAACGGCACGTCAATCCGAGTCCGTTTGGTCCCTCAATTGATCGTCCAAAGATGAGCCCAAAGCTATGTTTGGCTGAAAAAATCAGCCGCCAAGAAAAAACTACACCTAGGGTTTGCAACCCTAGGTAGTGGGCCCACTGTGCCAGCATGGGCAGGACCCAGGCCAGGCTGGGCGCCTGGCCCAGGCCTGGGTGCACCCAGGGTGGGAGCCTGGGCCCGCCTGGTCCCAGGCCCTCGGCATCAGGTGCCTGGGCTTGCCCAGGCCAGCTAATGGGCAAGCCCAGGCTGCCCATTTTGGCATTTTTTTCCCTTTAAAAAAATCAAGTTTAACCATTAAAGCTGTTGGGCTTTTAGCCCCAATGGGCTTTCTATTTAAACGCCTTTAAATAGACTTATTGGGCTCGCTTGGACTCCGATTTGAGCGTGGTTTCAACCTATGTTTAGACCGAGACGATCTCGTCTTACATGTAACCTTTTCCTCGGGTTAATCTCATTAAATATGGTCTTAAACAATTTAAGATATATTTAGTATCATTTTGCATCATATGCAAAATAGTCCATATCTACGCTTAAAATATCATTTGCATTAAATGCAATTTTCTATCCCTTGCATCAAATGCATATTCTCCCTAATGTTTCTACCTATTACTAGACGAAGGTCGCACGTGAGACCCTACAGCCTGACCCTACTACAAGTTGGGCTCGAAGCCCCATACGACAGTGACCACGAGCAGCAGTTGTCGTCCCTGTTTCAGTATCGTACTTCTGTGGTTAATTTATCGACATGAGTATTATCGGAACCACAATGACTGTGTCCGTGATGAATACCGCAGTTTTAGTCTCTTCGTCAAAACTATGTCATTTAACTCAAGCGTAGGGTACAGTCAAACTATCAACCCCAATAGTTTCACGCCAGTTAGTTTCCATCGAACTTTAGTCAAATAATGTTGGACATCTTCCAACATATTCTGGCCAGAGTTTTCGCTAAAGACCGAACTAAAACTACGACACTAACTCCTATTGACCTAGAGTGACGAATCCTATCTCGGTCATTACTATCCTGGCACGCTTCAAATGTCACCCAACCAAAGAACTTTGACAGGCCTAGCCTCGAAGCTAGGTCAGAGATCTAAGTGACACCGTTCACGTATAGGTTCGTAGAATGACCTCAAGTCAAAGACCAACTTACCTATCATCACTAAGAGTTATCATTGACAGATTTTTCAATCATAACCATATGATAACTCTTGTGGGTCGTTCAGTGAACTCATTCTTCAATGAGCACATGTGTCTCATCTTCGACTTTGCCAAATCGAACGACCATGAGATCATCGTCACCGCTATATGGTGAAGATTAAGACACACTTGTCTATCCGATGTTTCAATATCCTTTTCTCGAAACATCTAAAACCATGAACGTTTCTAGACTTATGCTACTGACGGTCAAGCACTTCTCTATGATCGTGATCCTCATCTCGAATATGTTTGACCTCACATTAAGTCTCAGGACTTTACCTAAGTTAATTTCTAATGATAACTACATTATGATTTAACTTAGATAAATTATAACCATACAGCTTACTGTAATTTTGAACAAGATGTTCGTATAGATACACGGAGATAAATTGCCTCGAGGGCATATATCTCCCAATATCTCCCACTTGCACTCAGGCCCATTTATCCCGGTATCTCATACCGCATTTACATATAAGTCTTTCTTGACTTTATCTGGTAGAGCTTTTGTGAGTGGATCTGCTAAACCGTCTACTGTATAGACTTAAGGGGTTTCTATGTTTATATTAGACCAACCATTTGAATCTCATTAAAATAATTCCTTTGGTCCTTTGAAATCCATAAAATTTAATTTCCATGGATCTCATCCAGCTCATCGTACCTTACGACAATAATTTTAATAAGTTACTGGTCATTTTAGCTGGTTCATATTAAAAGTGTCAAACTCTTTTGACCACTTTATCAAATACGTTCCATCCCATTGATGCCTCGCATGTGTTTTATTCGCTCCCACTGACCTTGAAAACTCTCTGGTCAATTCATAAAAGTTTGTTCTTCTAAATCATATTTAGAAAACGAACTTTAAATGAATGCACCAGTTTTCATGATTATCATGAGCATTTACATCGAGTTCGGTCTGAGTAGATCTGTACGCATCTGCTAGCGAGACAGTTTCATCATAATATGTATATAGGAATTAAGATGAAAACATTCTCAACCAACGTTAGCTGTACTTCACTACTTTCTTTCGGCACCAATCTTCTAAACTCGAAGATTTGCTTGCAGACATTAAGAAACAATTTCTTTGGGCACGTAAACTAAAGTCCATACTTTATTTATGTGCATGGACCTATTGCATCAAGTTGTTAATCAGAGTCTCTACTCTGAATTTCATCCTGGAAGTTATCTTAGACCATCATCAATTATGATGTCAAACTCGACTCTTCATCTCATGAGACTCGAGTAATACTTTAACTTCCTCACGATTGATTTAATGAATATCTTACTGATAAGGTCCTCATAGAACCTTATCAAAACCAAGGTATTTCTATCTGGGACTTAACCCAGAGGGAGAATTGTAACTCGGTCACTTTGCCATGAGTCGCACTATATCTAATATAGTGTGATTCATGCTTTCTAACACATCCAATATGTTAAGATACTTGACCTGAGAGAAAATCACATTTTCTTTTATTTATGCAAGATTTATACAGGTAAGTATTTGACTTTAATCGAATCATTTCAAATACTTCTGTCATTTTGTTATCAATTTTATCAGATTTGTGTTTCATCAAGAACACGTGTCGTAATAATAATAAGAACGACTTATCCTGGCTAACTTAGACTTGGGTCCGGGTACATCAACATGTATGAGACTGTGAGTTCAATAACTCATTCTCCCACTGTCTTACAGAAGGAGTTTCGGCCATCATACCTTTGAGAATAGACTTCATAATCGAGAGGTCAGACCCCTCTTTATGTGACTTATGAAGCTTAGTGTCTTTGGTACGGCCTAGTTTATTTTGCCATATAAGTTTATTACTATCTTGCATATTCATATATTAACATTTAATATATTATATTTATTTCAAATTACTAATACAAAATATTGCTTCAGAAGCAAAGTGTCAACATTTATGAAAAATGTGTTAGACGTCTTTTGTATAACAATTATTCTGAAATCGTGACATCAAATATGTCACATTTTCAATTCCTCCTACTTACGCCTTTACTAATGATAAATAAAACTATCTTTCTCAATTTGACTTTTCTCGGGGCCTTCTTCCTTTTCTAAATCTCATTTAAATATTAAATGTCTCAACAATAATTTAAATAGCTATGCAAGCATCTCATGTGTCCAAATGCCTGAGCTTTGCAACCTTGAGTGTTGCTCAACAAGTTGCTCGTCTCAAGATCCAGTTGGGATACATATTCTTGCACTGCTCATGCACTCACATTCGATTCAAACAGTTTGACTTAATTTTTCAAACCTTGCGGATCGAACCTGCTTTGCATACAAGCTTGAGTGCTGCTCAAAAAATTGTATGGAGAAACATGCTTTTGAACATCAATATGTTCCAGCTGCCCCATATAGAGGCGAGTGATATGTAGCGTGCATTTATTTTGTTGGACTCAGAACGTAATGAAATCATATTCCTTAAGTCTGTCCTTAAGAAGGTTATTTTAATGTCAACGAGAATATAGTTTATTCTATTAATTAGAATTTAACTTGATATTACATTAATCAACCAATTTGACCATTTAACTTATTCTGTTAGAATATTATATTTTGATTCTATTGGTAAACTTAGAACTTAGCATATGTTCAATATTAAATATAGATAGAGTGGCTTTTATCTAAATATATCCTTCCACTATTTTCGCGATCATTTGAAGCCAATCAATGAACGATTTAATTAAAATTAAATTAATGGGAAAGAGATCCAACCACCCTGAGTCTTATAACCTTGAGTGTATCTCAACAAATTGCTTGACTCTGCGATCGGTAGATGACTCTTCATTAATCATATCATATATGATTCTCTTATCGGTTTTTACCCCTAGCCATTTGTGATTATGAGTGTGCTCATCCAAATCACAATGACTAGTCTAGTCAGACCCTTGTTTTCTTGTCTAGCCTAACTTACGCCGGCGCTCGGTGTATTCACAACACGACGGTTTGGGTCAAGTCTAGACTACATCATTAGATTAACTTATGCTGGCGCTCGGTGTATTCATGACACGACGGTTTGGGTCAAGTCAAGATTACATCATATGTATTTAAGAAGTTAGTTTCTACAAGGTTGCCATGTCACAGCTTGAGTGTAGCTCAACAACTGGAACATGGGTCCTATAGTTGCTAACCCTTAAAACAAGGAGGGCTACGGTTAACCTTGGAAAAGATTATTAATGTATTTGACTAGATATAGTCCAGGGTGTCATATAATCATGATTCGTGTCATTGCGGTCCAGCAGAACACGGCCAGGAAATTGACTAAGCCAGGATCACTTATCCCTTAGACTAGCTAGGGTGATCCAACAAACTTAGCCAATCACATTGACCGGATCAAGGTCCATTGAATGAAGCTTGTCATTTTTATATGCGTGCCATAGACTAAAAGGCCTTTATTAACAACTAATTAATCCTATCAACTAGTTGAATCCTTAAAATTCAAGATTTAGGATTTGTTTAATAACTTTTATTAAATCCTAATCAACTATAAGGTTCTCGTTGTTCAACGTGCTACCGTAATCAACATTAGGATTTTAATAAATCATTTTCAATACTTTTAAAGTGTAGTCATTTAATGAGAATTATTATTGAAACGATTATAATAATAATCGTCGTTAAAGAGGACTACCCTAATCAGGAATTTGGTTTTTAAAAGTTGTAATGTTTATTAAAAGAAAACATGTCAGTAAAATTTATCTTATAAATCTTAAAGATTCTTAATGGCTAACCTATAAGGGTTTTCTTGTGTTATCAAATAAGGGACAAGAATAACATAGCCAGTAACACTAACATCTTAATAAAATCATATGAAATGAAGTGTCAGCAATAAACAATAATTATCACATAATTATTTTATGTTTCAACTAAACATAACATGCAACATAATTTTAAAACTATAAAAATTTTATCTAATAAAATTTAAAGCTTCATGTTCAAAATTATCTCATAATTTTATTACATGAACATATGTTAAAAAATTATCAAATTAACATTTGCTTGTAGAAAATTTTATCACATAAAAATTTAAAGCATTTAAAATCATTTTTAAAATTATCGCATAAAGTTAAAAACATTTTAAATGCATTTAGTAAGCAATCAATAATTTTAAAATTGCCGCAGTCATATATCATCATGCAGACGAGGCTCCGATACCACTGATGGGTTTTGGCAGACCCTTAGGACACAGATCTGTTCCCGTTCTAAGTCAGACAGACAATAGAGAGATAAAAATGCAGTAGAAAAACATATAGCTAAACAATTTTGCTAACGCCCTAAGGAAAGCCAGAACCTTAGCCAGGATCTATGCCGACTTGGGGTGGATCTGACCACCCCAAGAAGGTCTATACTACTGCGACATTATTAAAATTATTCTAGAAAGCTACTAAATCACATACACGAACCTTGCCTTGGTACAGGCAAGGTGTACCGCACCGTCTTCCAAGCCATTCCCCATCCCACGCCAAACCGCTCCTCGAACCGCTCCACATCCCGAGGTGATCAATCCCCTTGTTGACGAGCCAACCACACGCCGAAGAAAGTTTCACCCGAGTGTGAACCTTCTCCAAGACACTGGATCAGATCCGAACCCCTTCGTAGCTTTGCTAGAGCCCTTCAGGAGCACTGCAGAAATTTAGGGAGAAGATAATATTAATTGTAAGCTTAGATCCGAGCGTGCTCCAACATTTTTTGGAGCTGCTCGGATCTAGAGCTTGGGATGAGTTTAGAGAAGGAGAGCTAGTTTGCCTTAACAAAAGGCCAAAATTCCATTAATTTTAATCCTTCACCGTTGAGCTTCACGATGATACAACCTACCAAATCGAAGGGTGTTCAATGATGAACACGTAGGAAAAAACGGCACGCCAATCCGATTTCGTTTGGCACCTCAATTGATCGTCCAAAGATGAGCCCAAAGCTATGTTTTGCTGAAAAAATCAGCCGCCAAGAAAAAACTGCACCTAGGGCTCGCAACCCTAGATGGTGGGGCCACTGTGCCAGCCTGGGCAAGACCCAGGCCAGGCTAGGCGCCTGGGTGTTGGATCCTGCCAAAACAGAGTTAGGATCGATAAATGAAGTTGAGACTTACGCTTGCATATGCGGCATGGTAGTCTACGAACTTCGCCTTCGGATTCGCCACGACGGATCGAGTCTTCTCACGAACGGAGTAAGGCTACTAAATCCACAATCTAAATCTCTACTTTTAGATTAAGAACTTGGATAAAGGGAGAGGAAGTATTTCGGCAGAGCTTCGCTAGAATGAAAATGCATGCAAGAATGCCATGCAAAAGTGTAAGGAAATGGCTAACCCTTGGGTCTTATTTATAGCCCCCAAGGTAGTTATTTTAGGAGTAATTGTTCCTTTGGAACAATTTAACTAAGGTGTACCATCGTACATGGCATATTATAAGCTTAAGTTGTACCATATGCATGGTACAATATAAGCTTAAGATATTACCCCTTTATTAGCCATATGTCGCATGCACTTATGCACATATAATGCGACTTTCCCATCAATCTAGAGATCCTCTCCGCAAGGGAACATATTCCCTTTGCACACGACTTCGTGTACGCGACGTTCGAGGTCCGTATTCCCTCATACATCCCCTACAAGGGTGTACTAACGTCTTCCATATCCAACATCTCCCACTCACACTTGAGGGGATTGTAAGAGAACGTCTTTCTCTTAGTTCTTTCATCTATCATACCGAGAAATAGACCGTGCGACCGTCATGCGCGTAGAGTCTGTTGTTGTGCACTTGTTAGAGATACACAACGACCTCGAAGGTGCAAAGTTGAGTAGTTCAACGCATGCTTTACCCTAGATTATTTCTTCACATTTCTTATACTTTATATTCAACAATTGAATCCCATCTGGATCACAATTGGCTGGCCAGCTTTAAATCATTAAAGTCCAAATGTGAATATGAAATCAATCTTCCTCTTCTTGCGAACCTTCTGATCTTGACTAGACTCGCTTTTCTAACGCGCCCCGCCGAGCCGAATTATCATAGCCCATAAATAACACGCTAAGATAGCGATCATCTCGTCAAATCTAAAGGAACCAATTGGAGTCCTTGAGGGTAAGAGTTAAGGCCCATATGGCCTTTGAGTCTCACATAATAGCAAACACTATTGCTACTAACTCAGTGGTCGAAATGCATATGTGGTATGAACACGTATTACAACATCGCTCCTTTCCCAGGGAGTGTATGTCTCAATGATGTTGTAAGGATGATGATCAGGCACCACAATGTCTGACTTTGAGTCCATTATTCTACTCAAATAGTCCTTTGGACTCACATCCCGCATTTAGACAGATAGGATTTCCAAAAAATCCTCTTAGATCTTTTGTAAGCATCCATATGATGCAGATCTTTCATGCGACCATTTTGTTTAAGTCATGACTCTTAAATCATCCGTCTGATGATTTTGACATCAAACAGGTCTCATCTCTATTCCATCCGTCTGATAGAATAAGGCGGTTGCTCATGTGAGAGAGCCAACCTCAATCTGTCCGACATACTAGAATTCAGCTGAGATTTCAAAAATGTACACAAACATTTCTTAAGAAATTCATATGCAATGTTTGAAAAAGAACTTATTCTTTTATTAATTTTTGATCATTTACAGACATGGGAATTTACATTGGTACAACTCAGCTCTTACGCAATCCTTGAGATGATAAGTGTTTGTAAAACACATTTCTGGGGATCGCTTTCGTAAGCTGATCCTCTATCATCTCATGCGTAGATATGTACCTTATGTCTACCTTCTTGGTTTTATCATAGTCTTTTGCAAATTCGTATCGGATATCAATGTGTTTGATCTTACAAGACACATTATCCTAACCGCTTTCCAGTGTACTTGCCCTGTATTGGATTGGTAACAGCTTACCATTTCCAACGGCAAAAACAGATGTCCGGTCTCGTACATACCATAGCGTACATAAGACTATCAACTGCACTGGAATATGGAACTTTTTCCATAATTTCCTTTTCCTTTTGGTTCTTTGGACACGATTCCAGATATAAATTATCGCATATGCTTATATGAATATCAATGGACTTGCAGTCCTGCATATTAAATCGTTCTAGAACCTTCTTTATATAAGTCTCCTATGAAAGAGAAAGAAGTTTCTTCGAACGATTCCTTGAAATCTTAACTCCAAGGATATATGCGGCTTTTCCTATGCCTTTCATCTCAAATACTGATGAAAGCCAAGCCTTGATACTCATCACAAAGCCCTTGTCATTTCTGGTTATTAAAATGTCATCTACATATAGAGACATGATAATATACTTGCTTTTAATCCTCTTGATATATACTCAGTTATCTTCATCAAGCATGGTAAAATCCATTTGATAAGACAACTTCTTGAAATCGTATATACCATTGCCTCGAGGATTATTTAAGACCATATATGGACTTACGAAGTTTACAAACCTTATGTTCGTTTCCTTCTTTTACAAACCCTGTTGGTTGTTCCATACAGATCTCCTCATCCAATTCTCCATTGAGAAACGCAGTCTTTACATCCATCTGATGTAATTCGAGGTTTAAGCAAGCTACCATTGCCAGAATCAGGCGAATCGAGGTAAAACGCACAACAGGTGAGAATGTCTCTTCATAGTATATCCCTTCCTGTTGCGTAAAACCTTTCGCGACAAGGCGAGCTTTATATCTATTTATAGAGCCATCAGCCTTATGCTTGATCTTGAGAACCCATTTGTTCCCAATTGCTCTATATCCTCTGGGTAAGTTAACTAAGTCTCAGACTTGGTTAACTTTCATGGATTTCAATTCCTCCTTCATCGCTTCCATCCATTTGTCTTTTGCAGGGCATGATACGGCCTGTTTGAAAGTACCAGGCTCGTCATCATCTTGTAGTAAAGTCATAAAGGTTTGCGGAAATTCATCCTCAAATCTTAGAGGAGCCAACCTTGTACGACTACTACGTCGTATTTGAGATTCTTCAAGTCCTTGTTGACTCGAATTTAGATCAATTCTAACATCACTCCCACTTGGAATGTCGTTAGAATTGCTCCCACTTGGATCATTATTCCCGTATGGAATAGGATAATCGTCATTCGTATAATCCATTGGTGAAGGTTGAAACGTATTTTCGTTTTCACCAAGAATTCTCCCACTCGAATGAGGTAATCCTTCTTGATCATAAATCTCAAATAGAGATAAGTCCTGACGTATCTCGCCCTGTCTTGGAAACTCGTTTTCCAAGAAAGTGACATCCCTCGACTCAAACTCAATTAGCCCACCATTGTCTTCCTGACTAACAAAAACATAACCTTTGGAGTTTTCTGCGTATCGTATAAAGATACATTTCCTTCCCCTTGGCCCAAGTATGCCATACTTATGGGAGGAAATATGTGCGTAGAATGCACAACCCCAAGGTTTCAAAATGTTTTAAGTCAGGGAACCTTTGGTTCCACAACTAACAAGGAGTGGAGCTAACTGATTTCGAGGGTACGCGGTTTAAAATGAAAGCGGCCGTTAATAATGCATCACCCCAAAATGTGATTGGCAAGTTAGCTTGCGCCATCATTGAACGGACCATTTCCATTAAAGTCCTATTTTCTCCTTTCTGCAACACCGTTTTGTTGAGGAGTATAAGGCATAGTTACCTGATGTACTATGCCTTTTTCATCACAAAGTTCCTTAAAACTTGTTGATTGATATTCACCGCCCCTATCGATTCGCAAGATCTTAACCTTGTGATCTAATTGATTCTCCACTAAACTCATATAGTTTTTAAAGCAAGCCAAAGCTTCACTTTTGTGGGATATCAAATAGATATGTCCGAATCGGGTGAAATCATCAATAAAAGTGATGAAATAGGACTTTCCGCGTCTTGTCTTGACATTCATCGAACCTCATATGTTCGAATGGATAAGCTGTAATGGAACCTCGGCCCTTGTGCCGGTTCCAAACATCTTGCGACAAGATTTCCCCACAAGGCAATGTACGCAGGTCGACATTTCAACCTTTGAAACATTTGATAGAAGGCCACGTTTGGCAAATCTATCTATACGCGTTGGTCCAATATGACCAACCCTTGTGTGCCAACAAATTATATTAGACTCATTAGTCAAAGAATTTGTCACAAGGAAATATTCATTACATGAGGAATCATACTTTGTACTTATTACAATAAATCCTTTGAAATACAAACCCAGTACCAATAAAAGAATTATTACAAAATAGGTCCATATTACAATCATGAAGGAACCAACTATAACCAAGACCCATTAAATTGACCACAGTTTTAATATTCCTTTGAATATATGGAATGAAGAGAACATCATGAAGTAGGAGAGTGCGGCCATTGTCCAAGACTAGCTTGCGAGTCCCAACGCCTTTCACTTCAACACGTGTGTTGTTTCCTACATTGATCCACTTCATTCCTTGGGGTATCCGTTGATACTCCACGAAGGACCGTCTGTTCTTTGCTATGTGGTCGGTGGCACCTGAATCAATTATCCCAAAATGGATTAGATTCCACAAGAAATATTGAACTAGAAACACATATGTAACTAGTATTACAAGTTACCTCGTCACTTCCACTCGTACACGAACGTGCATAGTGACCGAGCTTGTTGCATTTGAAGCACTTGATCCTTTTCAAGTCTTTCTTCTTGTGCCATTTCGTGTGCCCACCCTTATGTTTGGGTTCCTTGGTAGACTCAGGTTGCTTATTACGTTCATTAGAAGACTTCGAACGATCTTTACGTTTCTTTCCCCCGTGTGAGGAACTAGCAACCATGTGCACTTCTGCACTTGGCTTGGCAGCCGCAAGCTGCTCTTCCTCTAATTCGAGGTGCTTGGAAACATCGTTGAAGGTCTTGATGCTCTCATTATGAGTGAGATGCATCTTCATCTGATCCCACCCATTTGGTAGGGAACGTATGACTGCTTGGATTTGTTGCTCATTTGTGAGCACATGACCTGCATCCTTTAACTCCGAGATAAGGTTCGCCATATGTCGCAGATGTTTCCCCATGGAATGATCTGGACGTTTCTTATATGAATCAAACCTTATAGTTAAGGAGCAAAGTTTGGACACCGATGTGCCACCGAACTTCTCCTCTAGCTTGGACCATATGTCCATGGCTAGGTCATGTTCTCGGAAGATGCGCATTATGTCATCAGCCATACTGCTTAATAACGTAATGCGCACTATCTTGTTCTTCCGAGACCAAGCATCAAAAGCTTCCTTGTCTCGTCGGTGTTGGGCCGTAGTGCCCAACTCGGGTTCAATCATAACGTTCTTTAGATTTTCGAGCACTTCTTGCTCCTCTAGAACGTATTGTATCTTGATGGACCAAAGTTTGTAATTATCGCCGTTGAGTTTTTCACCTCTGTTTAACTCAGCGACGATATTCTTTGAAGCGGAAGACATTTTACTTTTAAAATGCTGCAAAAGACACAAAACCGAAAGTTTGATCAAAACATTGCATAAAAATTCTTAAAATATAACTCCCACTTGAAATGATAATAGAATATCCCATTTGGATAGTTCTAAAAATTCAAATCCCACTTGGAATTATATTATATTTGATAAGTTACTTTCGAAAAATATTGAAGATGTTGTTCTAGAATCGAAAAGGTCTCTATGATTCCAATCACCATCTAGAACAACCTTCAATATTCCCCCATCACTTATCAAACAATCGTACTCTTATAGTACTTCGCAGCGGAAAATTACTTTTGAAAAAAAACATATCTTTCAAAATGGAATAGGTGAGAGTTTGCGCAAAGAATTTTAGCGCAATAATTGCCAAGCCACGAGACATGTTCTACACACCCATGGGTTAGATAACCATGGCCGGATCGTGGTAGGACTTGGAATTCTAAATTGTGCTATCCCGATTAAGGACGGGACATAACCTATTTGAAAACATCTTTTTCAAAAAAAATTTATAATACATTGGCTAATCTCCGTAGAGTAGAGCACAACGTCATAAGTACATTGGCTAATCTCCGTAGAGTAGAGCACAATGACATGGCTAATCTCGCATGAAGTAGAGCTCTATGGCTAATCTTCAAGGAGTAGAGCCCAAGGAAAAACTTCATTAAAATGTTAGCCCCGTATGGGCTAGTCGGCACTGTGGTTAGCCCCGTATGGGCTAATCGGCACATTCGAGTTTGACCAAGGCCTTTTGTCACCCCGTATGGGTCAGTCGGCAAGTTTGCGATCGACCAAGACCTTCTGTCGGATTGGTTGACCAAAACAACCAAATTGGCCGACCAATTATTTGGTCTGTAACTTCTCCCGGCCAGGGCCTCTGCCCTGGCCGGCCAGGGGCCCTGGCCCCCTCAGCCAGGGCCTCTGCCCTGGCCGAGGCCGGCCAGGGCCGGCCAAGCCCTGGCCTCTGCCAGGGCCGGCCAGGCCCTGGCAGTGGCCAGGGCGCCGGCCCTGGCCACTACCAGGGCCGGCCAGGCCCTGGCAGTGGCCAGGGCGCCGGCCCTGGCCTCTTCCAGGGCCGTCCAGGCCGTCCAGGCCGGCCAGGCCGGCCCTGGCCTCTTCCAGGGCCGGCCACTGCCGGCCTGGCCTTGGCCGGCCACTACCGGCCTGGCCATGGTCGGCCATGGCTTGGCCATGGCCGGTCATGGCCAAGGCCATTTTTTCCTTGGCCGGCCATGGCCCTTTGGCCATGGCCGGCCTCCCCTTATGTGGGGTGACCGCACACCCCCGCCGGTGGGGGTTGCCGTGGTGGTTATTGGCCGTAGCCAACCCTCTCCGCATCGGGAGGGGGGTGCATGGCCTTCATAGCCCATTTGGCCATGGTGCACATGCACTAAAATTCATCTTCCCCGATGGGAATAACCACCACCTTCTTCCTCGATGAAGCACCCGTTCGTCGATGAAGCACCCGTTCGTCGAGAAAGTGGTTATTTTCTAATGGCCGTGTGCCAAAAATGAAAAATAACATACTACGTGAACGGTCGGTTCTTCCCGTCACGGAGAGTTCCTACCATATCCGTAATGATAGGAGACCCTAACGTGAAAAGAACAACCGCTGCGTTCTCTCCGTCACGAAGCGTTCCTACCATATCCGTAATGGTAGGATACCCATTCGTGAAAAAGACAACGACTCGTTCATAGTTTCGACGGGGCGGCGGTTTGACCGGGGCGAACCCGTATGGCTCCGATACCAATGTTGGATCCTGCCAAAACAGAGTTAGGATCGATAAATGAAGTTGAGACTTACGCTTGCGTATGCGGCACGGTAGTCTACGAACTTCGCCTTCGGATTCGCCATGACGGATCGAGTCTTCTCACGAACAGAGTAAGGCTACTAAATCCACAATCTAAATCTCTACTTTTAGATTAAGAACTTGGATAAAGGGAGAGGAAGTATTTCGGCAGAGCTTCTCTAGAATGAAAATGCATGCAAGAATGCCATGCAAAAGTGTAAGGAAATGGCTAACCCTTGGGTCTTATTTATAGCCCCCAAGGTAGTTATTTTAGGAGTAATTGTTCCTTTGGAACAATTTAACTAAGGTGTACCATCGTACATGGCATATTATAAGCTTAAGTTGTACCATATGCATGGTACAATATAAGCTTAAGATATTACCCCTTTAATAGCCATATGTCGCATGCACTTATGCACATATAATGCGACTTTCCCATCAATCTAGAGATCCTCTCCGCAAGGGAACATATTCCCTTTGCACACGACTTCGTGTACGCGACGTTCGAGGTCTGTATTCCCTCATACATCCCCTACAAGGGTGTACTAACGTCTTCCATATCCAACACTGGGCTCAGACCTTGGCCAGGCACCCAGGGCGCATGGGCCTGCCGAGGCCCAGGCCCAAGCGCCCAGGCCACCCAGGCGCCCGGGCCTCCGCTCGGCGCCCAGGCTACCCCTTTTGCCATTTTTTTTCCTTAAAAATCATCTTTAACCATTAAAGCTGTTGGGCTTTTAGCCTTAATGTGCTTTCTATTTAAACGCTTTTAAATAGACTTATTGGGCTCGCTTGGACTCTGATTTGAGCGTGGTTTCAACCTACGTTTAGACCGAGACAATCTCGTCTTACATGTAACCTTTTCCTCGGGTTAATCTCATTAAATATGGTCTTAAACAATTTAAGATATATTTAGTATCATTTTGCATCATATGCAAAATAGTCCATATCTAAGCTTAAAATATCATTTGCATCAAATGCAATTTTCTATCCCTTGCATCAAATGCATATTCTCCCTAATGTTTCTACCTATTAATAAACGAAGGTCGCACTCTGTGTGAGACCCTACAGCTTGACCCTACTACAGGTTGGGCTCGAAGCACCATACGGCAGTGACCATGAGCAGCAGTTGCCATCCCTGTTTCAGTATCATACTTATGTGGTTAACTCATCGACATGAGTATTGTCGGGACCACCCTGACTGTGTCCGTGATTAATACCGCAGTTTTAATCTCTTCGTCTAAACTATGTTGTTTAACTCTAGCCTACGGTACAGTCAAACTGTCAACCCTAATAACTTGACGCCGGCCAGTTTTCATCAATCTTTACACAAATAATGTTGGACATCTTCCAACATACTCTGGCCAGAGTTTTCGCTAAAGACAGAACTAACACTACGACACTAACTCCCATTGACCGGGAGTGACAAATCCTATCTCGGTCATTATCTCCTCACACGCTTCAAATGTCACCCAACCAAAGACCTTTCGACAGGCCTAGCCTCAAAGCTAGGTCAGATAGCTAAGTGACACCGTTTACGTACATGTTTGTACAATAACCTCAAGTCAAAGACCAACTTGCCTATCAACACTAAGAGTTATCATTGACTGATTTTTCAATCATAACCATATGATAACTCTTGTGGGTTGTTCAGTGAACTTATTCTTCAATGAGCACCTGTGTCTCGTCTCTGACATCGTCAAATCGAACGACCATGAGATTATCGTCACCTCTATACAGTGAAGACTAAGACATAATGGTCTATCATATGTTTCGATATCCTTTTCTCGAAACATCTACGACCACGAACGTTTCTAGACTTATGCTACTGACGGTCAAGCACTTCTCCCTGATCGAGATCCTCTTCTCGATATATGTTTGACCTCGCATTAAGCCTCAGGAATTTACCTAAGTTAATTTCTAAAGATAACTACATTATGAATTAACGTAGATAAATTAATACCATACAGCTTACTGTAATTTTGAACAAGATGTTTGTATAGATACACAGAGATAAATTGCCTCGAGGGCATACATCGCAACACGAGCTTCCTGCAAGGAGAACAGCTCGTCAAAAAGGCTCGGTTGGCTGTCAACCGAGAGCCTCTCCGATGCTTAAGTCAGTTGGTGACTATTTGTAGAATGTCAGACACACGGGGCGATCTTAGAGGCAGATCGGCGCTCGCGTGGCAAACTAGTATGGAAGGCACGAATATGTGCAGGATATTCGACCTTGAATATAAGTAGATGTGTTAGGATTTCTTATAGATTAGCCAGCCCCCTTTCTCGCTGGAGGAGAGGGGGTATTTATAGGCTGTTGGAGTAGGTTTCTTTAGCTGAGCTGATGGTGTCAGTGCATCAGGGGTTCGGCCGAGGATGTCAGAGCCAAACGTATCAAGTGCGCTTTTTTCAGGCTGTCAGAGCCATAAATGTCAGGTGCGCTTTTGTCAGGCGGTCTGGCGGCGAAGCAACCAAGTGCGCTATTATCAAACTTGTCTGTAGTGAAACTAGTAGTGATTCTAGTGGTAGGTCACCTTCCTCCTTAGATGGACTGCTTCAGGGTGGAGAGATAGGCGAGCTGCCTCTGGGGCGAGCTACCATTGGGACGATCTGGTGTAGATCGTGTGCAATCAGCCAGAGGGCTCTTCTCTTTGCTTCGGTTGACAAGTTTTCTGCTCTGCAAGTGCAGGCTGATCTGAGCCCCGGGGAGCTTCTCCAAGCATCGGTGAACTAGGTCTCATTGTGGAGATTTGGTGGGTCATGACTTGGGCTTCGATCATACGGGCCTAGATCGACTGGGCCGATCTTAAGGTCGTAACACCACCAAAGTAACCCATCTCAGCAGTCCACCTAAGATGGTCATACATCGTCAACTGCGGTAATGGATCGGACAAACAATGTGACTCAGGTACTCCAATGTCATCTATCTCACTCTCGCCTGCACAAATCTCTATCTCATCATCACCACGAACCCAACGAAATTGCATCGTGTCTCCAACATGGGTGACACACACTCCATCATCCATCTCCTCCTGCTCCTCAACATATGATCTCTCAACGTCCTCTGCTTGGCTCTCATGCAACCCAACATCCTACTCTGCTCGACATCCTATGGGTTCACAAGGAAAAGAGCCCAAAGGTGGTTCCTCAAACTGGCACTGGACCTGCTGCATTGCATCCTAAAGTGGAAGTGGGTATTGGCCATCATCCTCATATCCAAGTAACTACTGTCCAGATGGTGCGGTTTACTCCCACTCTGCAAGGTCCCTCAGGTACAACCATGCATTTGATGTCTTATATGCAAAGAAATCTCCATTGCTGCTCATCTGCACAAAGTCTCGTATAGACGGCTGCAACCCTGTGTAGAAAATCTGAAGTTGATCCTCTGCGCTGAAAGTATGTCGTGAACACCCAAGAACTAAGTCATCGAACCTCTCCAAAACCTGACAGTAAGCCTCGCCGTCAAACTGGATAAAGCTCGCCATTTGTTGCTTAACTGCTTGGCGCATATGAACCTGATTCCTGTAATAAGAAGGAAAGAAAGCTTGAAGGAAATCAGTCTAAAAAGAAAGCCAGGTAGAAAATGAATCTCCAGGAAAAGCATCAAACCAAATTCTAGCATCATCTCTCAATGTATAGGAAATACTCTAAAATAAATAAAGTCTGCACAAATGTTCTCATCAAACAAATCCCTAAACTCTTTTCTACACCATTTTTCAAACTTTTCCATAAATAAACTAGGATTTTCCAACATAGTACTGTGAAAGAACGGTGGGAGTTGGGAGTCCTCCACATCAGCATCGCGAAAGTTTGAAAATGAATCCATAAAAAATTTAAAGATTTTTAAAACAAAAGAAAGAAATAAAAAAAATGACTCAAAACGTGTAAAATAAATAATAAAAAAGACTCAACACTAAGGAAGTACTACACCCACAGTGTCCAAAACAAACCAAAAATGTGAATGCAAACACCGTTGTCCCCGACAACGACGCCATCTTATTGACTTGAGCGCATGCATAATCCAAATAGGATGCACACGTTCTCCTCCCAAGTGTAGGAGTGTCAATTGCAATATAAACCCGGTGAGTATGGGGTCAAATCCACATGGACAAGTCATTTCGCAATTACAAGCACAATCGGCTAAGGAAAACTAAAGGTGTTGATACCACTAACTAAACTAACAAGTGTGTCGTGAGAGAAAGTGTGGGGTGACAATGTCAAGCCAAGCCCAAGGTAGGTAGGGCGGAGACCAAAGTAGGAGGCTAGTCAAGGAAGGAGAAGTGTATGGAATACGATGCCATTTGGGTTGTGAGTTGATTAGCAATAGGTTCATTCTCTATGAATCAACCCTCACATCCATTTCATTGTATGCAAGAGTTGTGCACATAGGTGATGCCCTTAAGGCACACCGCCATTCTACGGCCACACCAAGAGTAGCACACGATTCACTCATGTGTTCACTAATGGGTCGAAATCCCTAACGTAAGCTCGTGAATCGATACTTGCATCTGTGTCAATAGAATGCAAGGATCATGCACGTAGGTGTCACCCTTAAGGTACACCACCGTTCTACGGCCTCACCAAGAGTAGTGCACAATTCAATAAAACATAGGGCACAATCCATCAATCAATACTATCTAGCATCCATTTCAAGGTATGCTAGACCAATTAAATGTAAGAGATGAATCATCATTAATCATGCTCACACAACCCTAATTAATCCCTATCCACACACAAATGGCTCTAGTCCTTCAAAATGAAAACAAGGTGATAATCATTCAAAATAAACACACCAATCTTCATTACAAGCTATTAAGCAAATAATTATACAATGAATCTCACTTTCATCCAATAATCATTCACATATATTCATACAAAGAAATAGAACCAAATAGCACAAGAAGAGGAAAGAAATCACCAATAGAAGCCTAAAACACAAGCTGTCCCTCTCTTGCACCTCCTCCAAGCTCCACCAAGCTCCAATGGCCTCCCCCAAGCCCTATGATGCAGAAGGGGGCTCTCCTAGCCCCAATGGAACTGTAGAATCCGAATCCCCTCTAAAAAACGCAGCCAAACCCTTAAAACTCCAAATTCGCATTAACGGGGCTGTTCTAGGCTTGTGAGTCGGGGTCTGGACGCCTGACTCGCTCCCGACCCGCTCAAAATCTGCGCTTAGCTCAAATAAACCCCGTGTGCGTCGAATCAGGTTGGATCTGACCCGCAGGTCACTCCAGCACCCACATTAGTCGGGCTGGGGCATGGCAGGGAGCGTGCCCCACTCGTTGCATGGGCCACGTGCTAGGTGTGTGCCCTCGTCTGCTGTGAAGGGGGGTGGGTCGGCCAGACGGGCCGGCCAGATGGGCCGACCCGTTGGGCCCGTTTTAAATTATTTATTTATTTATTTTTATAAAGGTTTGCAGCGGCCTGCATGGAAGCAGGCCGTAGGCTGGCGGCTGGATGAGTGCTGTGTGGCACCACGAGATCGCGCCACACGGCGCCTATCTGAAACTCCTTTTTTTCCTTTTTAAAAAGCTTTTCTCCTCCATAAAATCCCAGAAAAATACCTAGAAATCTCAGAAAATTCCCAGAAAATTTTGAAAAATCCCTAAGACTCCTTGAAGTACCTGAAAAATAGGAGAAGGAGAAATGAGTCCATATGATGGTGAAATGAATAAAGTGACTATTATAAAACAATATTGACCTCCAATAATTCATATAAACTATTCCAATGCTTAAATAATTCCCAAAAATGGCACTATGATCACAATAATGGCAGGAGCAATGAAAAATACTAGAAGGCCAATTTGCATAATAAAATCGGTATTTTTGGCAAAGAATGAGAATAATCTCTAAATGTGATACATAAAGTGAACATATGTACAAAAGAGCATGAATAAGCATAATTCTTAGCACAAAATGGGGGTAGATAGGGGGTATAAATAGGCACTTATCACTACGAATCACTATCTCCACTACAAATAAGGGTAGCCTACAGTGTGCATTCTCTTTTGTTATGGTGCAAATCAGGTGCCTTCACGCTCCATTCTATGATCTGATTTACTACACACTCATACCACCATTGGTTGTCGGCCTTGGGCTGTCATGGGAAACTTTAACATTGTCTACTTTATTGGGGAAAAGATAGGAGGCCGATATATTTCCCAAGCCAGCTTGGACCCCTTCAATTCTTGCATTCAGGCTTGTAAACTTATTTATCTCAAATGTTTTGGTTGCACTTGGGGCTGGAATAATCATTCTGGAGGCCAACGACACATCTCTGCATGGTTGGATAGGATTCTCCTACAAAGCTGATTGGATCAACTCTTTATCCTCTTCACATTATTGTTATCTGCCTCCTTCTACTAGTGATCACTCATCTACACTTCTTCAGTTGGGAGAGAGAGCTGTATCGGGCCCTAAACCTTTTCGATTCTTCAATTATTGGTCCCGCCTCCCAGATTTCCACTACGTTCTTCTTAGAGCTTGGAAAGCTTCCATGTATGGTGTCCCTCAATTTCAGTTAGTCCTTAAGCTCAAAGGACTTAAGTCTCATCTTAAATCTTGGACACATGGTTTTCTTGATGACCCTGACTAGCAAATCAAAGACCTAAGAAGGATGCAAAATAAGATCCTATCTAATGATAGTAAGTACCATCAAGTGGAAAATGAGAATAAACTATGCCAATTAAGTGTTGAATTAGATCGAGGTTTACAGCTAGAGGAATCTAAATGGTGACAGAAGAGCAGAATTTCTTGGCTCACTGAGGGAGACAAGAATACTTCCTTCTTCTTCACTACTACTATGGCCAGGTATTCCAAGAACTCATTGTCTCATTTATTCAATTTTGATGGCTGTCATGTTCACCTCAGTGCAGATATTCGATCCACAACTCCTACCTACTTTGAAAATCTCTTCAACCAGTCAAACTATTGGAATGTTTCACCTACTTCCCTATCAAGCAACAGTTAGCTGAAGCTGCTGCTACTTGGCTTATCTACCCAGTCTCTTATAAGGAAATTAGTTCTACTATGTTTCAATAGGGTCCACACAAAGCTCCTGATCTAGATGGCTACAATGCATTCTTCTATTAGTCAAATTGGGAAATTATGGGCAATGATGTTATAATGGCAATGAAATCCTTTTTCACATTTGGACGACTTCTCAAGGAGCTCAATTACACCTTTCTTTGCATGATGCCTAAGTTAGATTCATCCTCAACACTCAATGACTATAGACCTATCTCATGCTATAATGTGCTTTACAAGATTATCTCCAAAGTTTTCTGTAATAGACTCCAAAAGGTTATTTTCGACCTCATTTCTCCTCATCAGTCTGGTTTTTTGAAGGGCTGTCTCATCAGTGATTGTTCTTTATTAGCCCATGAACTTGTTAAAGACTTTAATAAGCGTCTTCATAGCCGATTGTGCATAAAGCTAGATCTTAGAAAGGTCTTCAATTCCGTCAACAGAGAATTTATTACTTATGATGCACCGCATGGGTTTCCCTCCTCGCAGGATAGATTTGGTTAGAAAATATATATACAGTCATACCTTCTTTGTCCTTATTAATGGATCCCCATCTGGGTACTTTTCTAGTACTCGAGGTATAAGACAAGGCGACCCACGATCCCCTTACTTGTTTGTATTGGTCATAGAAGTTTTCTCTATCATGATGGACTTGGCAGTGCTTGACAGGTAGATTAAACCAATGAAAATGTTTCTTATTCTAACCCCATCACATCTATTATTTGCTGATGACCTCCTTAATTTTTTGTCGTGGAGATTTGAAGACTGTATGAAATTTGAATAATCTTTTTGGCTCTTTGAGCTATATAGTTGGGTTACATATCTACAAAGATAGAAGTAAGCTTTTCTGTAGCAAGGGGTGCCTGATCCCTATTGATATTGCAGCAGTTATTGGCGTGCCACTTAGTCTCCTCCCAATTCGCTACCCGGGTCTACCTCTATCCATCTCCTACCCAAAAGCGATACATTATTCTACCCTCATTGATAAATGTAAGAAATATTTGGCTGGTTGGTCTTCCCAACTTCAATCGTTGGCAGGCAGGGTGGAGCTTATACGTTCAGTGGTATATAACTTGACTTCCTATTGGAGCCTCTCCTTTCAAGCTACCTTGCTCTGTCATTCGTATCATTGAACAGAGGTGTGCCTTTTTCCTTTGGAACCGTAATTTTATGAGACAAAGCAGCATGGATTCGACTATTTTGGAGGTTTATGCACTCAGATTCTCTATTGCCAATTTTATGAGATGCACATACACTAAAGACAGAGTTGATATTCCTCTATCCTCATCTCATTTAGGTACATGAAAATTCATTTTATCCTCTAAGCTTTTGGCAACATCCTTTTACGAGGTGAACAGTTCTTATCCGGTTCTTACTCTCCATTGAAAACCATCCCTGGTACTTTCCCTTACATCATCTTGGGACCTAATTCGATCACCATCTCCGGTTAAACCATATTATGATGTTGTTTGGTTTTCTCAATGTTGCCCAAAAATGTCTATTTGCTTCCTTAGGGTGCTAAATGATAAGATGTTAACATATGAAAAATTGATGAAGCGGAATATCCCAATTTCAAATAATTCATGTGTTCTCTGTCAGCATCATATGGAATCTACAAATCATCTTTTCTTTGAATGCCCTTTCACATCATATTTATGGGAATTATGTTGCTTGAAGCATGGTCTTCCTCCTGGGCCTATTGGGACCCTCTTAGAAGAAGTGCTCCTTATCGTGATCGATTCAAGAATAAGGTAAAAAAAATTAGGTATCTCCCATTTGGCTATCTGTTGAGTAATATGGCATTCATGGCATGAAAGGAATCGAAGGGTGTTCAACAACACTAGCAAGCACAAGGTCCTCATATTTCGAGATATTTATGAAGATGTTCGAGTACTTAGTGCTTCCATCAGATGGAAGTAAGGAAGGCATAACTTTCGCATAGCTCTAGCAAATTGGTCTTAACTTGTATTGTATTTTATGCATGATTTTGTGACTATAGACATTCTTTTCTAGGATTGGGTAGTAGGGGATGACGATGCATGTGTCCTCTATCCCCTCTAGGTCCTAAAATAGTTTTGATCACTATAGTTCCACTGAAGTGTATTCTGTATATTATATTTTGAGTTAACGAAGAATTATTACCTTTCAATATATATACACACATATACACATTTTTTCTCGAAAAGTAAGTGTGTATGTATATAAATATAAACAAAGGATACATCAAGGCAAGAACCAACAAGTATAGCAGGTGAGGGAGAGGCTGGGAAGCAATCACCTTACGCTAGGACTACAAGGCATTACCTAGAAGGGTATCTAAAGAAGAAGAAAGCCTATGCTGGGGAGGCACACAAAAATACAGCCTAAGAAAGCCCCTAGTTCCCAAAAATGGGGATATCAACAGAATCAACATCCTCAAGATCACATCAAAGCATGGCATCCGAGACATCAGAAGAGATCCTAGCGAGGCGAGAAGCCTTGGGGCTCTCCAGGGAGCAAAATGTGCGGTTGTTCCTCTCCCTCCAAATATGCCAAACTGTCGCAGAGAAGCCCAACATGGAGAGCTTGTCCCTGGGAGTGGTCTTTCCCCTGGCTCCAAACCGTCGCCTCAGCATGTAAGCATCAACAAGAATGGATTTGGAGCCGGAGGGGAGGCCGAGTTTAAAAGCCGCCCAGATAAAAGCATTGTAGTCGCAACGGAAGAAAATGTGACGAACAGACTCAGGATGCGAGCCATAAAGAACACAAAAGGATTGACCCAAGATACTGATCGTGTCGAGATGTACTCCCAAAACATTTTAGTTTTACCATAAGCGCACGGTCTAGTAATAAGCAGGTATCGTATCCACAAGGAGGTGGTGTTGGCTCCAATCTATCTTAGGTTGGCTCGACTATGAAGGTTTATTGGTAGAGATGGTTATAGTGTGATGTAATGGCAATGGTGATGGATAACAGTGTCGACGATAAAGATGTCAGTTGTAAATTCAATTAATAAAAATGTCTAGGAATAAGCAATCCCCACTATAAGTTTTCGAGTATCAATGTGAATATTGAACTTCTAATTACTAACTCTTGCTTTAGGGTGAAATTTTCGCACCTATATGGAGAACTAGTGCACGCTCTCGCGCTATGCAAGTCTGTAATAACTCAAGCTAGAACCTTGCTCTCGTGCAAGCCTAGGTTAAATTATTAGCATTAAGATCGACAATATAATCCAATTCTCGCTCAAGTTCACTCTCGTGCAATGTGAGTTTGAATCTAGATTATGATAGTTCGTATTCGTCTTACCGTCATACAAACGAATATAATCATAGAAATATAATGAAGATGCTAGCTTTGGTCTCTCTCTCGCACCAACTCTAGGGAATCTCGATTATAAATCTAAATCGAATATCTTGGGCTTCCCATAGATCATAATCCTCTCTCGAGCTCTCAAGATATAATAGAAATTCCAAGCTATCCGTAGTAAATTGATCATAATCTAACCTTAAAATAAGTTTAGCAACAAAAGTTTCAATCGATTTCACATATCAGACCTTAGATCCATAGGGTTCATCCATTTGCCGTAGAGCAAGAATCAACCAAGCATAGCAATAATGATATATAAATCAATAAGAAACATTGCTTGCATATAAAAATACTAGAAATAACTCATGCACAAAGGCTGCACAGACACACACAATAACCAACCCACACAATCAAAACGTAGGACCCACACGGGTGTTTTGATGAGTGCAAAAACAGGTGAAAATGAGAAGGGTGGGGTTGAGTATGTGTATTTTCTTGGGGTTTTTGGTTTTTTTGATTGGGGATGTGATTTTGGATGTTTTGGGTTTGGGTGTGTTTTGGTGGGTTGGGTGAGGTTTTGGGTTTTTTGGGTTTTGGGTTTAAGGAGGATGTCCCATGTGGCAATGTGACATTTCCACATAGGACAAATTCAAAAACATCCCTCAATTGTAATAAGGATGGTTGTTTTGGGTTTGGATGAGGTTTTGGGTTTTTGGGTTTTTGGTTTAAAGAGGCTGTCTCAAGTGGTGATGTGACATTGCCACATGGGACAAATTTAAAAACATCCCTCAATTGTAAATCGAATATCTTACCATTGTTCAAATGAATATAATCATAGAAATATCATAAAGATGCTAGCTTTGGTCGCTCTCGTGTACCAACTCTAGGGAATCTCGATTATATATCTAAATCGAATATCTAGGGCTTCCCATAGATCAAAATCCTCTATCGAGCTCTCAAGATCCAATAGAAATTCCTAGCTATCTGTAGTAAATTGATCATAATCTAACCCTAAAACAAGTTTAGCAACAAGGGTTTCAATCGATTTCACATATCAGACCCTAGATCCATAGGGTTCATCCCTTTGCCCTAGAGCAAGAATCAACCAAGCAGAGCAAAAATGATATATAAATCAATAAGAAAAATTGCTTGCATATAAAAATATATCAAATCAAAGATTCAAATAATAAATACAAAGATACTTAGCTTTCATGAAGAAACCCAATCCAAATACAAGCTTTCAGATCCAAGAGGGGCCTAGGGCATGGCCTAACCTCTAAAAAAGTCTCCAAGAAAAAAAATAGGAACTCCCCATCAATGACGGCCACAAAGGCATTTTTATAGCTACCACAAATCCCTAAGAAAAACTTGACCAAAATACCCTTTACCCTAGTTGTAACAGAATTTCAGATATCTGGCCGCCAGCTCACTCAGTCGAGAAAGTTTCTTACTTGGTCGAGTGAGAATTCCTGCAAAAACTCCAAAAAACAGCATTCTATTTTTTCTGGTCACTTGACTGAGTGAAATCTCACTCGGTCAAGTGAAAGTGTCATTCGGCCAAGTGACATTGATACGTGAAATTTCAGCACTAATGCTCAATCTTGCAGAAATTCTAGAATAATCATCCGACCTTCGTTTGGTACGTTCTTGGCAGCGTTGAAATCGTCATGAAGTCTACTATGACTAAACAATATCCCCAAGTCAAGATGACCTCTGGAATGATAGAACAAATCAAAACAAGGTGGAGGTAGTTCGTAAATCTTTGACGTTTCATGCGTTCTATCTTTGTTTCTTCTACTTCTTTTCTCCAACTTTCATAGATCTTTCTTCCTTTTCTTTTGGTGCTTCCAACTCATATCCAAGGGTATTCTTGCTGCTCTTGCATCATCAATCATGTCTTCATCTCTAGATTGCACCGTATCGCTCCAATTCGCTCCAACTTCCCTGAAATCAACATTAACGCTCCGAAAGTGAAATAGTTCCAAATATTCATCGAAAAGCGTATAAAATTGGGATTTGGAGGGTGAAACATGATATGAATGTATAAGAATAAATGTGTAAAACACATGTTCAAAATCCCCCAAGCTTACCTCTTACTCGTCCTCGAGGAAGACTAGAAGGGAGCAAACCAGAGAATAAAATAATAAAAATAAAAGAAAGCAAACAGTATGAGTGACAAGATCGTTTCCACCTCTCATGTAGCAAACACAACACTAACTGAGCAATAAGTGAGAATGCACATCTACACATAGCATCCTAGTCCAGCATCATGCATATATCATGGATTTTCAACGAACTATAGAGAACTCAACACTAACATGAAATTAGAGGAGAAATCCTATCATAGCCTACCATACAATATACTCAATCCATCGAATACAAATTCAAACTCCACAACGGATTCTCTATCCAGCGTAAATGAATCATAATCAAATACCAAGCATGCAAGCTATAAATATGTTGTTCATGAAATGAGATAATGAATTCGATTGAAGTTAGGAGATCAGCACAATAGATTTTTTCACGAATCTTAGAAATATTTCAACTATGCCTATGTCTTTATTCTAAATAGAAATGGAGATAAGGATATGGAATTTTTATGTTTTTTATACTTTTGTCTATATATTTTTTGGCTTTTTGTCTTGCAAACATACATATATGCAATGGAGTGCAAGGAGCGGTCTATGCATCCCAGATCAGGCGATCTTAGGGCATCGGGTTACAAGGAACCCCAAGGACCTTTTATTTAGGAATTTTTTTTATTTTTATTTTTGGGATTTTTGCAAACTCACGTAAACGCGATGGAATACAAAGATGGTCTTTGACCATTTATTTGGCTATATACAAAAGAAAAGGAAAAAAGCATAAAATCTAGACATGGGCTTGGGATCAGAGTTTCTACTTATCAATATTAAAGCTTCATGGGTTACCCTATTTCTCTTGAATCATACTCATTCATGAAACATACTTAGTTATCATATAAATCATGCAAATAATTCATTCTTTTTCATAATTAATTCATGCAATCTTTTTGACTGTTTCGAGAATATATATTGTGAAAAAATGAACTCAGCTATGGAAAAGCGTCTTGAAAAGGTAATCTACTCAAGGAAATAACTCCATATCAGTCAACTTAGAGTTCAAGATAAAATCCATCATACAAATATAAAATTGAAGCATATAAGACTTAAGAAAAATGATATAAGAGTATGTAAAGAAAATCTCAGCAGAGTGTGCATAGCTACAAAGTGCAATCATGAGAAAATCATTTCTAGTCTAAAAAGAGAAAAGAAAAGAAAGAAAAGAAAACCAAGCACATAATATGATGCATGAACACACACACACAAAAGGAAAATAAGATGAAAAATTGAAAAATATGATGCAAAAAATTCTAAAAATCCTAAAAATCCTAAAAATAAAGTAAAAATGATACTAATGCAACTAAATGGCATGGAAATGCACTCCCCCGAGCTTAAACTACACATTGTCCTTAATGTGATCATAAAAATTAATTATGAGGAACAACGATAAATATGAGGGGGTGAATGGAAATGATGACAAGAATGACATGAAATCCTAATGCAACTACATGCACATGCAATGATGCATGAGAGCGCCTTCCCCTAACTTAACCAAACAATCAAGTTCATTGACTCGATCAATAACATCACGACTTTGCTAAGCGTGATCAAGTCAAATGAATAAGAAAGTAAGTTTATCATGAAAGAAGTGCATGATGGATGGTGAGCAAAAGAGTGAGACATCAATATAATGTGAAGAAGACAATCAATAAAGCATAGGGTATGGGGTGTAAAAACTGTTGTTACCGACATCATAGGGGTAAATTATTCTAACTAACTAAGGAAGCATTAAACCTATACGGTCCTCTCGCTGTCGAGAGGATCCGAGATTATTGAAAGCATAAAATTTAATTATTGAAAGCATAAAATTTAATACTATTGCTACAATACTGGATTGGTATCACCTGATTCAAATGGTGGATCTAGAATCTTCAGTTGTGCAGGTAACTATTCCAACTGCACTTTCCGTGGCTCCGCCAGATGCATACCTCTACGAACACCAACGAACTTCAGCAATGCAACCTCCAGCATTACTACAAGGACTCTATCCGTACCCTGTAGAGAATAGGATGCATCAGTTCGCTGCAAAAATTTTACACTCATAATAAAATTATTCCAAAGAGGATCGTCTATAGAAATATATGAAATAAATAGTGGTGGACGATACTTCCTTGGAAATAATTGAATATCCTCTTGTGATGTGACATCTATCTCCCTGGTGTCCTCTCTCAGCTTCTCAGGTAACTTCGGATCATATGTGTGGTGCTCCTCGGTAGGTTCGTCAAGCTGTGACACATCCAAGCATACCTTCGGTCCATAAACGTATGTGTGCTGCAAAAGGTACGGCGTGTCAAAAATATCAGAATCAAAATAAATATCAAATGGAACAAAAGATTCAGAAATGAAATGGGTAAAACTATCTCCCTGAGTGGGAGCAGTAAGCTCTGGTGAATGCTCCTTGGGTGGATGCTCAGCCTTAGTGGAAGGTATAGGTGGCTGCAGAAGCTCAACTGCAAGTGAGCAAGACTTTGGATCTATCTGAATGAAGAAATCCTCATCCCAAAGTGTTGCATCCTCAATGGTATGCTCTGGCTCCATCTGTGAGGCCTCCTCATCAATATGCTCTGGCTCGACAGGGTGCTCTTTTGCCTTCTTATCAACTATCAGTGTAGGCTCTCTCTGGAATGGTGATGATGGATGCTCATATGTGTCAACTTATGGGATGTTACATATGCAGGAGAAGGCTCACAAGCAATCTAAAACTATAGTCTATCCCCCCTCAAAACTGACATGGACGTCTTCCTTAACTGTTCCTGTAGCCGAAACATTGTTCATAACAAAATCTGCAAATCGTAGCTCAAATGCATCACCTATTGTAATGCTCTCTGAACTGGTGAACCGCACTGACTCCAAGATGCCCTCCAATAAGTTCTGAAATGTGTCCTCCTTTGGCAGTGCATATGAATCCATTGCTGCTTCCTCCACTACCTCTTCGTCATCAACCTGTCATGCACGAATCCCATCTAGGAACGTAACAAGATCTGTGGTCCATATAATATAACCCATAGCACCTGATCAACAAAGATAAATACCTGAAGAAAAATATTAGTGGCACAAAAGATATAGAAATGATAATAATGATGACGGGGTGAAAATATATTTTTGTTGATTTTTTCGTATTCTAATCAACCTAATTGTGACAAATTGGCATCCAGCGGGAAATACCTCCCCGGTAACGGTGCCAAAAACTTGATCAACCATAAATTAAACCCTGAAAACAACCTAGTTATGGCGCAATTACAAGGAGATAAATCCTCGGCAACGACACCAAAAACTTGGTTGTCTCGGATAGTAACTCCGAAAACAATGTAGTTTTACCGCAAGTACACAGTTAAGTGGCGAGCGGGTATCGAATCACAGGGAGGAACTATTGGTATCTATATGGATTACTAAGTTATTGCGGAATGGTGGCGAAGAAATATTGGTGTCACAGTCGTTCAAAGTAATGGTTGTAAATTCAATTTATATGAATGCCTAGGGCTTGTGAATCCCCACTATAGATTTCAAGCAATCAATGTGAAAAACGAATGTCTATATTACTACTCTTGATTTAGGGTGAACTTGTCGCAACTAAATTAGGAACCAATGCATGCTCTCGCGCTATGCAAGTCTATAGTAATCTAAACTAAAGCCTCGCTCTCGTGCATGCCTAGTTCAAACTACTAGCATTAAGATCGACAATAATATTCAATTCCAACTCTAGCTCGCTCTCTCACAATTTAAGTTCGAATGTAGATCGTGATAGATCGTATCTGTTTTACCGTCGTACAAACGAATATAATTATAGAAATATATAAAGATGCTAGAATTGGTCGCTCTCGCGCACCAATTCTAGGGAATCTCGATTATAGATCTAAATCGAATATCTAGGGTTTCCCTTAGATCAAGATCCTCTCTCAAGCTCTCAAGATCCAATAGAAATCACTGCTATCTATAGTAAATCAATCACAATCTAACCCTTGACAACCTTAACCATATAGAAATTCAATAGATCTCACAAATCATACTTTAAATCCATAGGGTTCATCCTTTTGCCCTAGAGCAAAGAGACTACTCTCAATTCATCATAGAAATCACAATAGAAACAAGATGTGTAATATAATTCATCACAAAACTGAGATTTAGATAGAAATATAACATAAAAATATCAACTTGGAAGAGTTTCGACAAACCAATTTTGGAATACAAGCTTCAAGAATAAGAAATTTAGATCCTTCTCTCCAATCCTTTCGTAAAAATAAAACTAGAACTAGAATTAAAAACTAAGAAAATTATTCTAAAGATTCTCTCTTTGGGCTGCCCACGAAACTGGGTATTTATAGCTGCCGAAAAAGTTCAGAAAATCCTGACAGATTTGCCCCTGAACAGCTGTAAACCCTAGATTTGGGAAACTGGCCGACGACGCACTCCGCCGAGTGAACTGCTCACTCAGTCGAGGGAGAAATCTGCAGAGAATTGGGATATACAGCATTCTGGATGTTCAGACTACTTGGCCGAGTAGTCTTCTCACTCGGTCTAGTGGGATTCATAATCGGTCGAGTAGGACCTACTACAGATTCTCTCTAAAAACATAAAAGCGTCGAAGGATTTCTTCACATTTTTTATCTCCACTCGGTCGAGTGGACTTCTAACTCGGTCGAGTGGAAATTCCCACTCACTCGAGTACATTCTGGCTCTTCTTCTGGCTGGATTGGGCGTGTCAGCTTCACTCGGTCAAGTGGGCTGCTTCACTCGGCCGAGTAGCCTGTTTCAGTACTCTTCTCTCCTTCTTCTTGCTTCCTCATCGTTTCTTTCGCCTTCCTTCTTCTTCTACTCATCCTCCAGCACCGTTAACTCTCCGATATCATCGTCAATAACACTCCGACACATGTGTAAGCGCTCGTGACTCCAAATTGCTCCCGATTGCTCCATATTTCTTGAAATCGGACGAAACAAAGAAATAGTGAAATATATCGTAAAAGCGTCGTTTAATTGTTAAAATTGTGATATGAGCTATCGTTATGGGATGAAAAAATGGAGAAATAAAGTGTAAAATATGAGCCTATCAGATACCACATCTGGCAAGCTGATGAGTGGTCGGCAGATGATCAGTGAGGGCTTACAGCAGGATAAGCGAGAACTTGGGTGTGTGCCCAGGGAACCAAACCATGGTTGAAAGACGCACGAGGGAGGGACAACGACGAGTGGTAGACCAAGCCGTCCGAAGGGAACAACCACCATCCACTGCCCACTCCCAAGAATCTGGTCCACCAGTAACAGATACAGAAGCAAGGTATGGAGTAATGCAGGTGAGACCACCAGGGAGCATCCAAGCCTTCACATCCCAGAATTTAGCAACACAACGATATCTCAATGAGTGACGGGGAGCATAGCTTGAACAGGGGGCCACAGGGTAACCAAGGGTCATACCAGAAGGAAGAGGAACGCCCGTCGCCCACAAACCTATGTGTTAAGGACAAAATTGGTGATAACTGTATTTGGGCTGACGTGGAATGCTTTATCGAGGTAGGGCCTCGTCAGCTAATAGAATGGGACCCTCGGTTAGTAGAACCAAAGTCGTAGATGGTAGGAACAGTGAGGCAATGCGGAAGCTCACTCGACTTGGTGACTAGATATGAAGGTCGTTTGACCTTTCAGTGGGATTGATACTTGAACGACCGTCGTCGAGAGCTATTGATCGACCCTCCTGTTGGGTCACACCACGATCCTCCTGCACCAAAAAGAACGTCAAGGGGGTCGGATCTAGGTTCCGATCCAAATCCCCTCTGATGCTTAAGTTAGATACTAGGGTACCTGTATTTCTAAAACGTGTCCCAATTTGATGAGATCGCCTTGCATGAATAGGGTAGTTTTGGAGGGAGATCAAAACCATCGTGTCTGGCATTCTTAACCCCAATTTCCTCCTTCGTTAATGGCTTCCTCCTCTGCCTGTGCCACTGGTAAGGCATCAGCCTCCGTCCCTCAGAAGGATAAGAGGGAGACCGTTGTGCCTAGTTTGATCGCCAACCAAATTGCTCAGGTGGGGGCAGATCAAATTCATGGTCTCCAAAATAAATATGTCTGATGCGACTACCAGATCTGATTGCCTCAAAGGAAGGAGAGGGTTCATCTCCCTGGAGATCGAGAGGTTGGAGTTTATGTCAAGTCTTTGCATCGGGGCCTTTGATTCTCGATGCATCCCTTCATGTCCTTCCTGCTGAGAACATTGGGTCTTTCCTATTGTCAACTGATGCCGAACGCCATTGGTGTCCTAGTAATCTTCATCGCACTGTGCATGATGAATGGGATTGAACCAACCATGCAGTTGTTCAATTACTTTTTCATAATCCCTCCCCTCAAGACCCCAGGTTGTTACATGATAACTGCTCGCTGAGGTAGAAAATTATTTGGTGATCTTCCCACCTCGAATCCAAAATTGAAGGACCAATTTGTATTTGTGGTATTTCATGGCGAGGTGAGTTTCTGTACTCGGTGAGGGGCTCTTGATTTGGGCACGACTGAGGACAAACCTCTTTTCGACGAGGAGGGAAAAGTTGCCATTTCACTGATGAAAGTGCCTGAGAGGACCAGTCGACAAAGTGGTTGTTAACTGACCCAGTGCTGCACAGTACCGTATGGATGAAAGGTTGATTTGACCTTGTCCATCTCTAATTTACTTTTTGTTTTCTTGAATTTTGCATCATCCTTGCTGGCATGGTCGCTCTGGAGTACCAGGTGGACCTTGAGATGTGGGATGTAGTCGAAGCTTCCATTAGGCTGAGGAAAATTTATATTCTCCTCAAGCGTATCCTCTGGCGGGTGGAATGGTCAGGACCTCTGAGGATTTACCCATGGTGGTTCATGATGCCTATCAGTCGATTCATCCTCAGCAGAGGAAAAATAAGAAGCTTCTCCCCGAATTTGAGGTGGTTGTTATTAAGAAGGTGAAGATATCTGGGCGGCAGCTTCATATTGTCAACTCCGACTTGTCTGGGTCGGATGACGCCACTGACCTGCTTGCCTCTTTGGGTGCAAAACGATCGCATGACGAGGCCCAATCCCTCGAACAAGAACAGGGTCCTGTTTCGGAGAAGGATTCAGGGGAATCACCTTTTCCTCAAGAGCCAATTCTGCATCAGAATTCTTGGCCTTTGGAAGGTCTGTTTCCTCCTATATATTTGGACGAGGATATTTCTTCAGATTTTAGATCAATCTTGCTGGAAATTCGTTTGCCTCAAGCTCTGTTTTATTGTGCTGAAGAGGAGCTCCTTTAGCCGAGCTTTCCAATTAGGGATGATGAGTCAGCTCTTTTAGACCGTGGGACTGCCTTGTGAATTGCTGAGAATTCAACCCTTCCTAGGGACATGGCCATACTGAAGAGGGTCGATCACGAGTGGTTGTCCTCACTTGCCGTTCATGCAAATGTTCAGATAATAAACATGTGTGTCTTCATAATGAGTGAAGCAAGTATTGAGATTGACAATTTTTGCTTGTCTGCAGGCTCTTGTGGCTAACGCAGTGCTATGCCATCGCTCGTTGGTGGTAGATAATCATGAATCCACATTAGCAGAGTCCAGGATGGCTATTGAGAAGGCCAAGGCAAAGCTGGCCAGATGGAAGCTTCTAAATAAACTGATCCAGTCCCAGGTGCTTCGACTCGAACATGAGTTAGGTGCATCTCGTAAGAAGGAGGATGGTCAAATTGCTTCGAGAGAACAAGCAGAAAAGACGCTGATGGATGAAAGGGCCAAGTGGGAGGCCAAACAGAATTAACTCCAAGCCTGACTCCTTGACAGCTCTCAGGAAGTCAACGCGAGAGAGATCACGGAGAAGGCAGTCAAAGAATGTATGGACAATTTGCTTGACTTCGATGAGCTGTATACACAAGGATACGAGTGGTGTCGATTGGAAGTAAATGATCGATTTCCTGATTTTGTAGCTGAGATCGACTAAATCCCTGTAATTTTCCCGATCGATGATGACGATGATCAGAGCAAGACCATGGAAGCGATATTCCCTTTAACGAGGCTGTCGTCGAGACGGGTGAGGCTGTAAATGTTGGTGCTCCAGGGGACCAAGAGCACACTGCTTCAATCAAAGAAGACCAAGGGCATGCCGATCTGGCTGATAGATCTTAAGAGGTTCTTTCCCCTCCAAGTTTTTGAATGTATAGGGGATGTATTTTGTAGGAACACGACAATTTTGTAATACAAGATATTTCCAAAGTTGACATATACTTCTTTGTACATATACCTCTTTGTTTAACACAAATTGACAATTGTTTTATGAGCATGTATGTGCATCTGTGTCGCCATATGGCCCATTTCAATGAGTTAAGTTACTACCCAAGGTGGTAGGGGTTGAATTGTTGAATCATACCCTCATTAACCATCGTAGTAAGGCACATTTCTTGAAGTTATGTAAGGGGTGATTTTTCAGCTTATGGCCGACTACCAATTCATGTCGTTCGGTAGCGAGGGGCATGGCCCCTTTGTCTTGCGTCTGACGACCGAGTAGGGTTATTCGGTTGCAAGGGGCATGGCCCCTTTGTCTTATGATCAATAACGTGATATGGTTGTTCAGCTACGAGGGGTTGCCCCTTCGGCTTACGGCTGACTACCGAATAGGATTGTTCGATAGCGAGGGGCATGGTCCCTTCATCTTACGACCGACGATGAAGTAGGGTCGTTCAGTTGCAAGGGGTGGCACCTTTGACTTATGTCTAATGACTGAGTAGGGTCGTTCGGTTGCGAGGGATATGGCCCCTTCTTCTTACAGTCTACAACAAAGTAGGGTTGTTCAGTTGCAAGGGAATGGCCCCTTCGGCTTACGACTAATGACTGAGTAGGATTGTTCGGTAGCAAGGGGCATGGCCCCTACGTCTTACAGCCGACGATGTGGTAGGGTCGTTCAGTTGCGAGGGGGTGGCCCCTTCAGCTTATGGCTGACGACCGAGTAGGGTCATTTAGTTACGAGGGGGTGGCCCCTTCGGCTTACGGCTTACGGCTGACGACCGAGTAGGATCGTTCGGTTGTAAGGGAGTAGCCCCTTTGTCTTACGGTCGACAACGTGGTAAGGTCATTCAGTTGTGAAGGGGTGTCCCCTTCGGCTTATGGATAACAATCGAATAAGATCATTCGGTAGCGAGGGGCGTGGTCCCTTCGGCTTACGGCTGACAATAAAGTAGGGCAATTCAGCTGCAAGGGGGTGGCCCCTTCGGCTTACTGCTGATGATCGAGTAGACTCGATCGTCTGGTTGCGAGGGGGTGGCCCATTCGGCTTACGGCTTACGACTGGGAGGATGTTTGGTAACGAGGGGCGTGGTCCCTTCGTTTTATGGCCAATGACGAAGTAGGATCGTTCAATTGCTAGGGGGTGGCCCATTCGACTTACGGTTGACAACATGGTAGGGTCGTTCAGCGGCGAGGGGGTGGCTCCTTCAGCTTACGGCTGACGACCGAGTAGGCACGTTCAGTTACGAAAGGTGTGGCCCCTTCATCTTACGATTAACAACATGGTAGGGTCTTTTAGCTGCGAGGGGGTGGCCCCTTCAGCTTTCATCTAACGACCGAATAGGATCGTTCGATAGCGAGGGGCATGGTCCCTTCATCTTACGGCCGACGACGAAGTAGGGTCGTTCAGTTGTGAGGAGGTGGCCCCTTCGGCTTATGGCCAATGACCAAGTAGGGTCGTTCAGTTGCGAGGGGGCGGCCCCTTTAGCTTACAGCTGACGATCGAATAGGATCGTTCGGTAGAGAGGGGCATGGCCCCTTCGGCTTACAGCTGATGACCGAGTAGGGTCGTTCGACTGCGAGGGGCCCTTCGTCTTACAACCGACGACATGGTAGGGTCATTTAGTTGCAGGGGTGGCCCCTTCGGCTTACAGCTAACGACCGAATAGGATCGTTCAGTAATGATGTGTAGTCCTCTCGTCTTACTGTTGAGACAAAGTAGGGTCGTGCAAGGGGGTGGCCCCTGCGGCTTATGGCTGACGACAGATTAGGATCGTTCAAAGAGCAAGGGGCATGGCCCCTTCGTCTTATGGCCGACGATGTGGTAGGGTTGTTCAGTTGCGAGTGGGTGGCCCCTTCGGCTTATGGTCGAATACAGAGTAGGATCATTCGGTAGCAAGGTGGTGGCCCCTTAAGCTTACGGCAGACGACCGAGTAGGGTCGTTCGGTTACGAGGGGGTGGCCCCTTCAGCTTATGGCTGACGACCGAATAGGATCATTCAGTAGTGAGAGGCGTCGCCCTTTCGTCTTACGACTGATGACGAAGTAGGGTCATTCAGTTGCAAGGGGTTCAGCTTATGGCTGAAAACTGAGTAGGGTCGTTCAGTTGCGAGGGGATGGCCCCTTCGGCTTACGGATGACGATCGTGTATGGTCGTTTGATAACAAGGGTCAGGGAACCTTCGTCTTACGGCCGACGCCATGGTAGGGTCATTTAGTTACGAGGGGATGGCCCCTTTAGCTTACGGTTGACGACCGAGTAGGATCGTTCTGTTTGCAAGGGGCATGGCCCCTTCGTATAACGGCTGACGACGTGGTATTTTTCAAGCATGTTTTCATCAAGACAAGATGTCTTAAAATGAACATGGTCCATCTAAATTTCTCTTAAGGATTGGATCCTTGTGAGTAGTACACTTGTCGAAGATTAACTAAGCATTATATGAAATGATTATCATAAAATTCTTAATGTCGTGTTGTGAAAATGTAAGTTGAAGGAAAGCAAACTTTATTAATATAGAAAGCTTTGACATTCTGATGAAAGAAAAAAAGCTTACATGCATTTTGATTCTGATCGGGGCGGTTTCCACCTGGCCTTTATTTGATCATTGTCTAGAAGCTTTCTAGTCGACCACCTTGGTGACGGATGACCCAGTCATTAGCCCTTTGCCTTTATGCTTCGAGGTCCCCTCCTTATTTTGTTAGTTGTCACCTGGCTTTTTGGGATGACCGTATTGACTAGTGCATCAATCTCATTGTTAAGTGTCCAGTAATCATCTGTGTCATGCCCGTAGTCGTTGCGGTACTTGCAGAATTTGATATCATCCCTTTTTTCATACATGTTCTTCTTGACAGGCTCGTTGATGAGTCCCTCGTGTTGGACATATGCCAGGACTTCTGCCTTGGGAGCATAATCGTGTCAGGATGTACATCCAAAACAATGTAGTTTTACCGCAAGCGCACGGTTAAGTGGTGAGCGGGTATCGAATCACGGGGAGAAACTGTTGGTATTACCTTGGTCACTTGATATAGATGGAACAATGGTGAAGGAATATGTGTGTCACGAGTGTATAAAAATGTCGGTTGTAATTCGATTAATAAGAATGTCTAGGACTAGGGAATCCCCACTATAGATTTTCGAGTATCATTGTGAATATGAACTTCCATATTACTAACTCCTAATTTAGGGTGAAATTGCCGCAACTATATTGAGACCTAGAGCAATCTCTCATGCTAAGCAAGTCTATAATAATTTAAGCTAGAGCCTCGCTCGCGCGCAAGCCTAATTTGAATTATTAGCATTAATATCGACAGTATAATTCAATTTTAACCAAAAGATCACTGTCGTGCAACGTGAATTCAAATCTAGATTTTGATGGTTTAAATTCATCTTACCGTCGTACAGGCGAATATAATTATAGAAATATAATAAAGATGCTAGCTTTGGTCGCTCTCTCGTACCAATTCTATGGTTTATCAATTATAGATCTAAATCAAATATCTAGGGCTTCCTATAGATCAAGATCCTCTCTCGAGCTATTAAGATCTAAGTAGAAATCCCCATATATTCGTAGTAGATCAACCATAATCTAACCCTAAAATAAGTTTAGCAACATTGGGTTTCAATAGATTTCACATATCAAGCTCTAAATCCATAGGGTTCATCTCTTTGTCCTAGAGCAAAGAGACGGCTCACAAGTATTCATGATCAAAACAATAAAAATGATAGATGCGATAGAAATCATCATAGACAAAAGATCTAAACAAAAAATAATCATAAAAATTAGAAACAATAAAAGTTTAGACAAACCAATGAGTTTCAAGCTTCAATCCAACAAGAAATTCAAGAACTAGCTCTCCAATTCAAAAACTATAGTAAAATAAAGTAGAGTCTTCTCTAAGGTCTCTAGCCATATCGTGTCTCTTTTTTGCTGGCTCATAAAACGACCTATTTATACTAACTCAAAAACCTGGGAAAAATCTGACCAAAATGCCCTCAGACCTAGGCAAACCATAGTTTTCAATTCTGGGCCGGTGTCGCACTCGGCCGAGTGAAAATGTCACTCGGTCGAGTGGTATTCCCTGTAGAAAATCATTAAAAACTAGCATTCTGTCTTCTTTGGCCACTCGGTCGAGTGGTCAGCTCGCTCGGTCGAGTGGGCTTCTCACTCTGTCCAGTGGGCTTCTCACTCTGTCGAGTAAAAGTTCCTGCACAAATCTTTAGAATCTGCATTTTGCCTCCAGCTTTTCATCCCTCACTCGGTCGAGTGGGCTTCTCACTCAGTCAAGTGAAAGTTTCACTCGGCCGAGTGCATTTGTGTCGCTTCTTAGCTGGGCCTGGGGCTGGGGTTGTATCCGTTTCACTTGGTCGAGTGGTCTACGCCACTCAGCCGAGTATGCTGAGTTTTAAGCTTTTTCTCTCTTTTCCTGCTTCCTTCCTTCTCATATTCTCTTCCTTCCACTTCTTCTCATCTTCAAGCACCATGAGCTCCTCGATATCATCGCACGCGTATATATGCTCCGAGCTCCAATTTGCTCCCGATTTATTTCTTGAAAATCCAACGAAACATAGAAATAGTGAAATTCGTTGAGAAACCATCGTTTAAGCTTTAAATTTGCAATATGAGCAATCGATATGTCATGGAAATATGTAAAAATAAAGTGTAAAATATGAGCAAATCAAAATCCCCCAAGCTTACCTCTTACTCGTCCTCGAGGAAGATAAGGAAAGAGCGAATTGGGGAATAAAAATAAAGAAAACCAAATAATCGAAAAGAAATCAAAGAGGGGGAAATTCTAGATCACTTCTCTCAGAACTCGAATTCACTTACCCAAATGCACCAATAAGGAATATAAACATCACTATCACTCTTATTTCAATATCATTTCATACTTGGCACACTTGATATAAAAACTGAGAACAATGTGAATCTTATGAGATATGAAGTCATTTTAACGTTAAAAATCGTCTAAGGCATAGAAAACGATATACATATTCATAGACAACACACTTTTCAATTGACTGCTTCTACTTGGAGCATACGAGATATCACACAATTCATACATATAAGAATAGAAAGATGTGGTCTTATGATTTTTCATGTCTATTTTTCAACTCATAGATGTCGTCGGACTTAGAGTCATCTCCCTAAGTATTAGAGATTACATATCTTTGATAGTCATGCACATATAAGTAATCACTCTCTCACTTATCATTGGATTTTCTCCCCCCCAAGCTTATCTTTAAGCTTAATGGCATCGAATGTATAGAATATGGGTTTTGCCAAGTATTGTGGCTCCATAAAAGAAAAGAAAGGAAGGGTTTGTGTATATACAATGAAGTTATCTTTTCTTTCCTTTTAGTTTTTGTTTTCTTTTTCCTTTTCCCCTTTTTTCTCTTTTTTTCTTTTGTCTTCCATATATACACAAGTACGACTCCTAAAAAAAGATAATTTTTTTTCTTTCGTGTTTTTGGGATCATGGAGCTTTTTGGCTTTTTTGTAGATTGGAAAAGATGCTAAAATAAGAGTCACTTTAGGGGAGAATTTCCAATGATAGTATGTATAGAAATGTTTTCGAGAGATGTGGAGAAAGAATAAATTATATCACTCAGTTCACTCTTTGTATGTTCATAACTACTTCGGTATGGTAACGTCCTCTACTCCGTTTGATTTCTAAAAACAAACTAGTCTATTCCTATCAAATGACATTCAGTTAATTAGACCTGAAGATTTAATACACAAGTCATGCAATTAGGAAGTGATATATAGATATGAAAGCAGTACTCCAAATATAATGCAGTCAATGCGTGAATCTTGGTGTGTTTTCTACAAAGAGTATATAATAAAGTAATTCTCATACGAGTCAATGTTAAAATTCATTCATGGAGAATAAATATCACATTGGAAGTCCTTTTTCTCAAATACACACAAGTATATCGTAAATGATATTAGAAATAAAGACTATAGCGTGGCAAGAGATATGTGCACAGGTAAAGTGAGATTCAAGGTAATTTCATCACAGCGAATTCATCTCTAGCAAAGAAAGTAAAAGAAGCAAGGATAAAATAAAATCTAATTATACACATGCAAGCACTCAAAAAGTAAGGAAAATATGATGCATGGTAAAAAATGAAAAAAGGTGTGAAAATAAGTGAAAAATGACGAAAAGTGAAAATAAAACAAAAATAAAGAAAGTAAAAGTGCGTGAGTGTATTCACTCCCCCAAGCTAAACATCACATTGTCCTCAATGTGCAAAGTGTGGCTCATGGACAAATAAGGTAGGGGAGGGTTGGTGTGTATGCGAAAATGATGCAAAATGAAAAGAAAGGTAGTGATAAAAGAAAAGAAACTAATGAATCTACATGATGGTATGTACAATAAGGTATGCCAGTGAAGCATGCAAAATGATGGCATGGATGCAAAGGTGGTCAAAAATACTCTCCGCCAAACTGGGATATATAGTACCCAGATAGAGTGAAGACAGAGGGGCATGCAAAATAATGGGGAGAGAAGGGAGAAAAAGTGTGTCAGGCATCAAGTGAAGTGCCTACTCAGGTGTTGTGCCATCACCTCCATGTGGTGGGGGTGGGGGTGGCCGAGGGGCTGGCTGCTGCTGCTGCTGCAAAATCTGGGTCAGTGTCCGCTGAATATCAGGGATAATGGAAATGTTGGTCTATTGGGTAGTAACGGCCTGGGTGAGGGCTCGAAAATCTCCTCTAAGTCTAGATATTACAGACTCGATTGTGCACAGGTGCTAGTCTCTGTCGTTAGAAGTGGAGGTGGAAGGACGTGAACGTGCACGAGTCGGACTCACACGGCCTCCAAAAACTAGAGTGGTAGCTATATGGTGCGTGTGTGGAGCAGGGCTCACAAGAGGATGCTCTGCCTCCAGGTGAGGCCGAGACACAGGAATGCTCACTGAGGTGGGTGCACCAGATGGTGTGGTCAGAATATTAGTAGAAGTGGAGGAGGGCACAGAGGTCATGGCAACAGATATGGTGACAGACACTACGACACTATCAGGAAATACCGTGGCGGTAGAGACGAGAATATCGATATGTGGGGTGGGCATGAAAGCTGAAGATATGGTCACTCCAGATGTCAGTGTCTCAAGTAAGGCATGGGTCTCTATGGACGAAGGAATGGAAGGATCAACACTCTCAGGAATGGAAGGGATACCCGGCTCAACACTCTCTGAAATGATGGGGGCAGCATCAGACACAACAGTGGTACTCTCAGGGATGGACGTGGATATGGAACCCTCATCATGAGTAGAAGTGGAGACAGATGTTCTGGGTCCAGGAAGGGGCTCAAAGGCAGGCTGAACTATGGGGATCTCAGGTGGGTGAGGCTCGACGGGATGCTCATACCGATCATCATCGGGCTATAGCACATATACAGGTGGGATGAGAAGGTCCATGGGAAACCTTCACTTCGCACCTGCTGGCCCCACTTGGGTCCGAACAGGGTTTAAAAGCATGATATAATCTGCAGAGAAGGGACCATATAGTCACACCTAATGGCGATGTCTGTGTGCTTGGATCATATGCATACGGGTCAAAACATAGTCAGAGAGAGAAGTGGGCCCCGTAGCACGGCACAGGTCAGCAAGGAACTGAATGTTGAAGATAGGAGCCAGAAGGGTGATCAAACTGCCACAACAAATCGCCTTAGTGGAGGCGAGCGTGAAAATAATGTAGTCGAAATACCAGCTGGTGACATCAATAGATATGGCAGGAACTAAGGTGTCCCCACCAGCCTTATATGCACTCTCACATGTCATAGTATATAGGATGAATAGCTCAGGTGTGGACATAATCCCAACATCTGGCTTAGCTAAAATGGTGGTCTCCATAAGGCGATGTGCAAGGCGTATGCAGGGGTGGACTATGGAAGAGGCCTTAGCCCTATTAGGATCGAAGTGTAGGATGCATGTGATCAGCTCCCAGAATGCATCATCAGAAAAGATGGAGGGGGTGTGATGACTAGGGCCATATGCCTTGTCAGGGTCTGGGACCGGGTGCCAGTGAAAGAAACCTCAGACCATGTCGTGGGAGATCTCATACTCATGGTCCAGGAGTCTAAAGGAATAGCCACTTGGAGTCTCACAATTAGAACTCAAGAACTCAAGTGTCGGTCGGACGTAGGTGTCCGCCAAAACGAAAAAAATTCGCCCCAACCGACGTTATCATACAGCCGGTGCAGCCCCTGGAATAACCCTAGGTTCTCTAATGTCTGAATGTGAGCGAACCTAGAAGGAATGATCTGACGTTTGGAGATCATCTCATATTTGGTGCGGTGTGCATCATCTCTAAAAGTAATCATATAGTCTCTATGGGTGTAGGTGGATATGTTGGTGATGCAGGAGGTGCAGGAGTTGCTGGCAGTGTTATGATAGGATCTCTATGTGGTGAAGGAGGCGATGTCTTAGAAGAAGGAGGGCCGGGGTCGTCGGTTTTCTTCCTCTTGGCGGCAAGCTACCTACCCCCAGACCTAGTCCGTGGAGTCCTGGAATAATGCCGTGAGTATGGTGCACTCCATGAAAAACGTGTGAATATAATCGCTCGAAATATGAAAAGGAACGAGTGAACCGAGCGAACGATGCGACTCCCAAGCAATGCTCCAAGTGTAGGATATCTCCCCCAAGCTATATCTCCGCAATTGTCAAACAGGATCTCCCCCAAGCTTTCCTGTTGCACAAAAAATGTCAATTAGCGTTAAAAATTCGAATTAATTGGGGGTAGATCAAGATAAAATGGAGATTAATATGGTTGATTTGGTTTAGGGGTTGAATTAGGGCTTACGAGATGAAGGGGAGGAGAGATGGTGAGAAATAGGGTTTGATGGAGCACGGGATGTCGGGCTCGGCCGGAGCTAGGTGGCTGGAGGTGACCGTGGGTGATTGCCCTAGTCGAGTGGACGTAGAGCTTGGGTGAGTCGATGAAGTTTGTGAGGGAGGAGGGGGGGTTGCAAGTGATTTAGGGGTAAAACCCATCGATCGAGTTTGTGTTCCCCTTTATATTCGGCTGTGCCACTTAAGTCACTCGGCCGAGTGACCTTGGTCACTCGGTCAAGTAGCCCTGGGCGGCTGCAAGTTTGGATTTTTCGGTAGCGGCTAGGTCGAGTGACTAGACCGAGTGAGGTGAGTCACTCGGTCGAGTAGGAAGATGTGACAGAACGTGTATTATTGGGATTTCTGCTACAGTCTCCCACTCGGTCGAGTGGATTAGTCACTCAATCGAGTGAACTAATTACTCGGTCGAGTGGAGAGGCTTCACAGAGCATTGAATTTTCAGTGTCTGCTACAGGGATCCACTCGGTCGATTGACATAGTCACTCGATCGAATGGTATAAATATACAAAGTGGGGTTTTTACACTTCCCTGGTCAGTGATCTCACTCGGTTGAGTGAGTGTTCACTCGGGCGCTTTTAAATTTCACTCGGTCGATTGAGGCCAATTTTTCCAGCTTCAGTTGCTGTTTTTCTCCATCTTCTTTCTCACCTCCAGTCTTCAGGTTACTCCTTTTTTTCATTCAAACACATCCATAGCACAGGTCTCCTTCACCCTGGTTACTCTCCATTAGAATGGCATCCTCATGTCTTCTCCCTGCAAGTAAAAATGTAGCCCGATTTCAGTATTTTTCCTATCTTTTGATCTATCGAATTTTGTAAGTCTAAAACAAAATAAAAACTAAGAATGAACTAAAACTAAGATAGAAATATCGGGTTGCCTCCCGATAAGTGCTCGTTTATGGTCTTGAGCATAACCCCTCATGATTTACGTTCCGCGCGTGATATTCAGCGCTAAGGAGATGCGCGTGTCAAATTTGGCGAGGAGGCCGGTGGGCTTTGAATTCTTCATTTTCTCTTATTTGACCTCCTCAATCGACGTCTCCTGTCTCATAATGGTGGGAGATAACTTCGACAAGATTTGCTATTAGCCTTCAAAGGCTCCATGTTCTTTTCCGTGATGTCAAAGTCTTCACCGGTGGCGTGTGCTTTTGATGCTTCCCAGAAGAGAATTTGCAGAGCTCTCTTATTCTCACGACGTCAGTGTCGTTCTCTTCCTCATCGGTGAGAGGGTCCGGGGTGTCTTCAACTTGGGAGCTATTTTCAGAAATTGGCTCCCCATCGATTCTATCCATATGCAAAGTTTTACGGTGTATGTCGATGCTTCTTCAATGACCACTTCAAGTAGGTCGACGTAGTCATTCTCTTCCAGCGTAGACCTATTATTTATAGCTTGCGAGAGATGAAATTATACCTCAATATTCCCAACGTTGAGTGACAACGGTCCTTTCTGCACATCCACAATGACTCCAACTGTAGCTAAGAATGGGCGCCCAAGAATAAGAGATGTATCTCCCACTTCCTTCACGTCCATAATAACAAAGTCACATGGCACGCAAAGGCCGCCCGGTATTTGTAATGGAACATTTTCAGCAATCCCAACCGGTCTAGTGATGCACCCATTGACGAGTTGAATCTTCATGTCGGTGGGCTTTAGATCTGTCCTCGTATTTAGCTTCTTGAACAGGGTGAGGGGCATGACGCTCGCACCCAAATCAACTAGAGCTCTTTGTAGGGGGACTCTGCTAAGAGTGCATTGAATTCTAAAACTATCGGGGTCCTTCAATTTATTCGACACCTTATCTTTGTTGACAACACATGTTCCTTGATCCACTAGTATGATCTTCTCTGTCCTTTTTTGTCCCGTAATCAAGTCTTTGATGAACTTAGCATATGTCGAGATCTCAATAATAGCATCTAGGAAGGATGTTTAGGCTTATGCCTCTCAAGTACTCCAGAAATCAAGCGAATTTCTTCTCCAATTTAGCCTTTGCTAACCTTTGTGGAAATGGAACCAGTGGCACATAAACTCTCTCCTTCTGGGGCTCGTCAATCTCAGATTTTTCCTCTCCATCAATGACTAATATGGGTCCCTCAGTGTCTTTGTTTCCATCTATCCCAACCGGATTGTCATGTTTGGAAGATGGGCTTTGGACCATGACGGGCATCGTGTCCTTCCCGCCTCTAGCAGTCACCGTCACTACTGCATCGATGTGACCGGTGTTGCTCCTTAGATTTACCTCCAATTGGACCGGCAATTAATTTTGGTCCCTCGCCAACATGGTCATTTGCTCCGCCAGCTGCGCAACAACGATGTTAAGATTTTCTTGGCCCGCTAATAGTTAGTGTTGATTTTCTCTTGAGCGGCCATGAACTCCTCTACCCTTGCCTCATGAGCAGACTTTTATGGTGCCCGTGGTGGGTTTTATGGCCTCCAACTTTGATTATATCCGGGGGGGTCTATAAGGCCCCACTTGTTGCCTCTGCTGAAATTGTTGATGCTGTGGTGGCCTTGGCTGATATTGTTGATGCTGAGGTGGTGGGCGAGCTTGTTGTTGCTGGGGTGGTTATTGTTGAGGAGGGTTTAGAGCCCCACTATTATTCGAATATGAAAATCCGGGGAGAGTTTTCCAAGCCAGATTCACCCAAGATCCATTGTTTCAACTCCAGGGCTTATAATCTGAAACATAATGAACCTGCTCCACAGGTTCCTCAATCGTATTAGCTCCAACATACATTACTTGGCCTTGACCGTGCCAGTCACCCATGCTCTGACCAGATGATGTATCTTGAGTACTGGATGGCTCACTCAACTTCTTCTCAATCCTCTCTACTACTCTAGTAGAGCATCAAACCTCCCAGTCAATTATGCCACTGCTTTTGCCTCATAAATGCTAGCCGTCTTTGACGATGATGATTGACCTCTCTCATTAGCCCATTGTTGATTATTAGATGCCATCTCTTCAAGTAGTGTCGTGGCCTCTTCAGGAGTCTTTGCTATGATTGCTCCATTAGCGATGGCATCTATGATCATCTTGGTGTCTAGTTTCAGACCATTGTAGAAGCTATGGATTAACTCCCAATCATTGATGATGTGGTGGGGGCATTGGTGTTGAAGATCTTTGAATCTCTCCCATACCTCATATAAAGATTCTTGGGGTCATTGTCCGAATGACATCAAAGAATTCCTCAATCTAACCGTCTTTGATGGTGGATAGTACTTATTGATGAAGGCACTTGCAAGATCGTCCCATGTGGTGAAGGTACCATTTGTCTGTGACCTTAGCCAATACAAAGCACTGCCCTTCAGTGTGAAAGGAAAAAGCTGCATACGGATGGCATCCTCTGATACATTGGGAACATGAAAAGTAGTGCACTTTGCCGAGAACATCTGAATATGGTAATGTGGGTTCTCAAGCGCATTACCATGAAAAGGATCTTGTTGCATCCGCACAACTAATCATGTCTTCAACTCAAAGTTCTTGTCTGGTGGCAATTCTAGCATGAGAATGGATGATGTAGCAGAGTTGTTTGGAGTAGGTCGGTCTTTGATAGAAATAACTCGGATATTCTTCGTGGCATTATTTTCAGCCGCCATCTTACCGTCCTCAATAATATGCATCTTCTATGCTCTAAGCTTCCTTGTAGTTCGCTCAATTTCAGGATCAAAGAATGTCAAGTTGTCAATAGTACTTGAGCATGTGTTCATGCACAGAGAAAGAGAATCTGCAGAGAATGTTAGTACAATAGAGGAAAATAGAAAGCAACCAAGAAAGAATATAATTCCATCGCCTTTCCGGCAACAGTGCCAAATACTTGATCGCTTCGGGATGTACACCCAAAACAATGTAGTTTTACCACAAGCGCACGGTGAAGTGGTGAGCGGGTATTGAATCACAGGGAGGAACGGTCGGTATTACCTTGGTCACTTCGTAGAGATGGAACAATGGTGAAGGAATATGTGTGTCATGAGCATATAATAATGACGGTTGTAAATTCGATTAAAAAGGATGTCTAGGACTAGGGAATCCCTTTATAGATTTTTGAGTATCAATATGAATATGAACTTCCATATTACTAACTCCTAATTCAGGGTGAAATTATCGCAACTATATTGAGAACTAGCGCACGCTCTCATGTTACGCAAGTCTATAATAACTTAAGCTAGAGCCTAGCTCTCTTGCAAGCTTAGTTTGAATTATTAGCATTAAGATCGACAATATAATTCAATTCTAACCCAAGTTCACTCTCGTGCAACGTGAGTTCGAATCTAGATTATGATGGTTCGTATTCGGCTTACCGTCGTACAAGCGAATATAATTATAGAAATATAATAAAGATGCTAGCTTTGGTTGCTCTCGCACACCAATTCTAGGGTATCTCAATTATAGATCTAAATCAAATATCTAGGGCTTTCTATAGATCAAGATCCTCTTTCGAGCTCTCATGATCTATGTAGAAATCCCTCGCTATTCGTAGTAGATCAACCATAATCTAACCTTGAAATAAGTTTAGCAACATTGGTTTTCAATAGATTTCACATATCAATCTCTAAATCCATAGGGTTCATCCATTTGCCCTAGAGCAAAGAGACTACTCACAAGTATTCATGATCAAAGCGATAAAATTGATAGATGTGATAGAAGTCATCATAGACAAAAGATCTAAACAAGAATAATCATAAAAACTAGAAATAATAAAAGTTTAGACAAACGAATTAGTTCCAAGTTTCAATCCAACAAGAAATTCAAGAACTAGCTCTCCAATTCAAAAACTATAGCAAAATAAATTAGAGTCTTCTCTGAGATCTCTAGCTGTATCAGCTTTCTTCTTTTGACGGCTTATAAAACTACCTATTTATACTAACTCAAAAACCTAGGAAAAAGCTAACCAAAATGCCCTCAGACCTAGGCAAACCCTAGTTTTCAATTCTGGGCCGGCAGCACACTTGACCGAGTGAAAATGTCACTCGGTCGAGTGGTATTCCCTGCAGAAAATCCTCAAAAACGTACATTCTGTCTTCTCTGGCCACTCGGTCAAAATGTTGACTCACTTGATCGAGGCTTGTCACTCGGTCGAGTGAGATTTCCTGCAGAAATCTTCAGAATCCGCATTCTCCATCCAGTTTTTCTTCCCTCACTCGGTCGAGTGGGCTTCTCACTCGGTCGAGTGAATGTTTCACTCGGTCGAGTGCATTCGTGTCGTGGCTGGGGCTGGGGCTGTATCCGTTTCACTCGGTCGAGTGGTCTGTACCACTCGGCCGAGTAGGCTGAGTTTTAAGCTTTTTCTCTCTTTTCTCGCTTCCTTCCTTCTCCTCTTCTCTTCCTTCCACTTATTCTCATCTTTAAGCACCGTGAGCTCCTCAATATAATCGTCCCTGATGCTTTGGCATGCATATATATGCTCCTAGCTCAAATTTGCTCCCGATTGCTCCATATTTCCTGAAAATCCAACGAAACATAGAAAAATTCGTCGAGAAATAGTCGTTTAAGCTTTAAATTTGCAATATGAGCAATCGATATGGCATGGAAATATGCAGAAATAAAGTGTAAAATATGAGCATATCAGAGCATTCGATCTGATAGAAGCATCTTTGGCAGGACGCTCCTTACTTCGGGGACTCTTGTCTCTCTGTTGCCAATCTCGAGGTTCTTGTCTGGAGTTTCCTTGGGGTCATGCATCTCACTTTGCTTCTTCTCGACACTTAGGAGTGTCGTTCTTTGTAGCGGCGTGTGCTTCCTCCGATGTCATGAATCGGCCTGTCGTGTTGAACAGCTCCACGAGATTGCTTGGTGGGAATTCGTGCAAGGACCTCAGCAGGTACTTATTTTTGACCGCTTAAGTGAGGGCTTCGATGATAGTGCAATCCGAAACATCCTCAACCTCCATCTTTCTACATTGAAGCGCTTGATGAAGTCATGAATTGATTCTCTCTCACCCTGTGTTAAAGTGAAGAGATGAGACGATTTGCACTTTGGGGGTCTCCCTGCAACAAATTTCCTACAAAATAGGTCAGACAAATCACCGAATGACCTGATACTATTATCGGGCAATCTATTAAACCAACTATCAGTCGCCTTTGAAAGCGTGGTTTGGAAGGCTCGATAGAGGTACGTCTCATCGGCCCCGTGAAGAACCATCACGTTTTGATATCTGCGGACATGCTCCCATGGGTCTCCAGTTCCGTCATACATTTGCAAGGCTGGGATTTTGAATTTAGGGGAAACGGGGCAGACATGATGCTATCCTTCAGAGGAGTCTGCCGATTGGTAGGAAGGATGAAGGGCACACGTTCCTCATGTTGCTGGTGAGTGGCACTCGTGGAGTGGTTGGGGGCTTACTTCCCTCTCCTTTCTCTTCGTGCAAACTGCAGTGTTAGGAAGACTTTGACTTGGAATGAGATTATCTCCTCCCTGATCTAAGATGTTGTGAGTGGTTCGCCCATTATTGGAGGGTCCAGACCTCCATTTGGCCCAGGGGTAAGGTGGTTATTTTCCATCTCTCCGTTCTGTTGAGATGGAGGAATGGTATTCGGCTACAAGTTCTCTTGTTGCTCAAGTCCTTGCTCATTAGACCCTTGGTTTCTTTGAGTAACTCGCCTTACTCCTAGTTATGGGTGCTCCATATCTCGTTGAACATCGGCGGCTAGCACCACTAGGCTACTTTCAACCTTCTCAGTGAACTTATTGAATTGTTCTTGAGTGACCAATTGAACATTGGATGGAGCTCCCTGGTCTTCAGGATTCGTGTTCGGAACACCATCACCTAATATTTCTTGAACTATAGCGTAGAGTGATCCGTTGTAATTGGGTCCAGTCGACATTAGGCTTTGGTTGCTTCGGGATGTTGACTGGGGTGTTTCCCAGAGACGACGCCAACTGTTAAGGCCAAAATTGGCGATAACGGTATTTGGGCTATCGTGGACTGCTCTGTCGAGGTGGAGCCTCGTCAGCTTATAGAATGGGACCCTCAGTTAGTAGAACTAGTGTCGCTGATGGAGGAATAGTGAGGCGATGTGGAAGCTCGCTCGACTTGGTGGCTAGATATGAAGGTCGTTCGACCTTTCGGTGGGATTGATCCTTGAACGACATCATAGGAAGCTGTCGATCAACCCTCATGTTGGGTCGCACCATGATCCTCCTGCACTAAAAGAGAGCATCAGGGGGTCGGATCTAGGTTTCGACCCAAATCCCTTCCTATGCTTAAGTTATAGCAGGAACTTAAGAGTAGGCTTGGAGCTGTCGAGATCGACCAACGGAGGTTCATCTCGAGTAAGTCGTCGCAAGCTAATCGGAGGAAGAATTATCAAGTGGGAAGTAGAATGTAAGAGTAAAGCTAATCGGAGGAAGAATTATCAAGTGGGAAGTAGAATGTAAGAGTATTAGGTCTCTTGTACCTTAGGATCCCCTTATTCTGTTCATCTTCAGTGTATTTATAGACCTCAGAGGTCTCTTCAGTGACGTTGAGTGGATAATGGTCCCCCGTTATGGGCCCACGATCCACCCCTTTAATAGGGGTAACCGTCGCCCATGTCTCAGCTATTTATGGGCCCATTATCGATCACACGTTTGAGGTAATGGAAGTCTAATGGGCAAATGACACTTGAGCTTTGACTGGGTCAGCTTCAAGTTTTCCTTGCACGCCTGGTGGGCTATAGATCCATCTGAATGAATCCCTTAGGTGCCGGCCCAAGGGTTTAACACTATGGAAGCAAAAAACAGAAGAGTCCTGACAGTGAAGAATATGCTTCCAAGAACTTGAATCCATGACCGAAGCCTCACACTGAAATAAGGGAGTATGCTTTAGGTAGGCATTGAGCATGTCGGAGGCCCGAGGGGAAAGAGAATGAAGAAGTCTCCAGAGGAGCTTGGCACCAGCGACCACACCCACCTCGCGCAGACAGCGCAGCCCAATCCCCCACCCCCCACTCTTGGGCAAACACATGTCCTCCCACGCCCAAAGGCGGAGCTTCATCCCCCAAATGAAATCACAACACACATGGTTGATCATAGCCAAAATAGAAGGGAATGCGGAAGGACTGGATCTAGTAAGATAAAAAACCCATGGATGACGGTACGAACAAGCTCAATGTGCCCAGCAGTGGAAAGGAGCATAGAGGACCAACCAGAAATCTTAGCCTTGCACTTATCCACAAGACTATAGTAGAGTTTTACCGCCAGGTACGTGGAAGAGAGAGGGAGCCCATTGTACTTGACCGGGGGATGTCGATAGGGATGCCAAGAAGTAGGGAGTGCTCACTCCCAATGTCGTACCCCTTGCAGAGGATCAATTTACTCTTACCCTTATTAACGTTAAGTCCCGTCTTAAGGTGGAAAGAGGAGAGCAGTCTGCCAAGCTCCATAAAGGAAGAGGATCCCGACATGTCATCTGCAAAACTTAAGTGGGACAAGATCCCCAACCCCCTCCCCCCTCCTGGGGGGCGAATGGTACCAGAAAGGGAGATAATCTCCATCAGAATAGTAAAGGCCTCCATAAACATGGCAAAGTGGAAAGGGGAAATATGGTCACCCTGGTAAACTCCTCTATCACTCCCAAAAAAACCAGCGGGGAAACCATTGATGAGGACAGAGAAGGAAGCTGAGTCAACACACACCTTAACCCAATGGATGAACGAGGGGGGAAACCAAGGTGAAGCATAAAGAAGTAGATGAATTCCCATTTGATCTATCGAATGCCTTACGTAAATCCAACTAGATGCATGCACTGGCACCTAAGGAATCAGAGAAGTCCCTAATGAGCTCATGGGTAAGCAGAGAGGAATCCGAGATAAGGCGATCCTTGATGAAAGCCGACTAATTCCAAAAGATCAGCCCAGGGATGACGTCAGCCAATCTCCAACTAAGAACCTTGGAGATGGTCTTATAAATCACATTGCAGCATGAGATGAGGCGATAGTCTCCAAGTGAAGAGGCAGTAGGAGACTTAGGGATCAGGGTGAGGAAGGTGTGGTTAATCTGATTGAGAATACGGCCCGAGGCGAAGAAAGAGTGCACTGCAAGAAGGACGTCTCTACCTATAACCCCCACATTTCTTGGAAAAACAGGGGAGGAAAGTTATCAGGACAATGGGATTTGTCCTTATCCAAGGAGAAAAGGGTATCCTTAATCTCCAGATCCGTAATATAGCTACATATCCAACCACAAGCACCAGGAGAGAGGATACACATAGGGACAACATCATGGAAGGAGGTAGAGTACGAATCCTGATGAAAGAGGGATGTAAAGAACTCAACCGCCTCAGAACGGAGAGACTCAAGCTTGGTGGCAGGATCCCCTCTAGGTCCAATCAAATGCAAAAGACTGTTACTCGCCGCACGATCCTTGAAGGCTGCATAGAAGAATTTGGTGTTCATGTCCCCCGGGAAAGCCAAGTCTGGCGGCCCTTCTGTCTCGATTGGCTATCCTCACAATCAAGGCTAGAGACCAGCAATCGGCTGAGGGCACGATCCTGACGTAGTCGATCCAGAAAAGTATGGAAGTCAGGCATGGTCCTCAGAGTAGAAATGTCACTCCTAGTGATCTCCGAAGGGGGGAAAGGATGTCGGGACAAGGGCCAGGAAAGAATGGCTGCCTTGAGGGCTTTGATTTTAGAGATGAGTCGGAGCAACTGGGAACTAAAGTAGTGACAATGCCAGATAGAAAGCAGTAAGGCATAGAATCCTGGGATCTGGAGATAATGAATGAAAAGCGAAAAGGCTTCGGCCCCGAGTTAGGGGGAGGGATAACCTGATCAGAAGCAATGAGTGATCACTAGTGCCAGGGGAGATAAAAGTCATATGCATCAGGGAGTGCGACCGTCAGAATTAACGAGAGCCCTATCAAGTCTGCAGGAGATGCAGGGGCCCACAGAGGCATAATTGCTCCAACTAAGATGATCTCCCAACTCAACGGACGTCATCCAACCCACATTCATCAACGCATCTATTGAAGTCCTCCAACAGATCAGGCGAAAGAATGCGCCCCCCAAACCTTTTCCCCAATAAAGCGAGTGACATTGAAGTCACCAAGGACCACCCAAGCCCCCTCTGATCGCTTCCGAGTGTACACCCGAAAAACGACTTGTAGTTTTACCGCAAGCGCATGGTGTAGCGGCGAGCGGGTATCGAACTCAGAGAGGAACAAATGACCGTGTCTCTTTCCAATCACCTAGCTACCAAGAGAATCGATAATAGTTTGGGGTATAACAACCACAATCGTTCAAATATCGAGAGAAATATCAATTTAATAAAACGTCTAGGGATAGGGAATCCCCACTACGAACCTTCTATCATCATTGTGATTCATAAGTTTTATTATTGCTAAACTTGAATGTAGGTAAACTAGTCGCAACTAAATGTAGAACCAAGCTCACGCTCTCGTGCTATTGCCGGTCTATAGCAAACCTAGGATAGGGCCCACTCTCGTGCAAACCCTAGCCTAAGCTGCTAGCGTGAAGAACGACATCATTGTTCGATCGAATCTCGAGTCCACTCTTGTGCAAGCTCGAGCTACGACCTAGGTTGTGATAGTTCCTACCCGTCCAAACTCTTGCAAACGGATATGGGTATAGAATCACAATTAAAAATCCTAGCTTTGGTCCAATCTCTTGCAAACCAAGTCTAGAGAAATCCAATTGTCAATCTAAATCGAATATCTAGGCCTTCCTATCAATTGGGATCCAATCTCTTGCAAATCCCAATCGATATGAATTCCTAGCTATCCGTAATTAATTAATCCCAACCTAACCCTAATCAATTCTAGCAATAATTTCACAAATTCATCACAATTTAGAAATAGGGTCCATATGGTACATCCCCATGCCCTAGAACATCAAATCTACTCACTAAACATCATGAAAATCTCAGAAAAATCATCAATAATATCGGCACAATTCATTGCAAAAGAGAAATAAGGCATAAAAATAGAGTTTTTAATAGAAATTGACAAACCAATGTAAGTGGCAATGATTTCCAGCTGAAAATTCACCAAACCATAGCCCTCAAATCCCTAAAAGAAAGTCTAAAATTTAATTTTTCAAAAGCTCTCCAAACTAGGGCAAAAACTGGGTTTAAATACAGCCCAAATTCGCCCAAAAAATCGTGCCAAAAATGCCCCTCCGCAGCCCAGAAATCGCAACCCTGCAGCAGGCGGAGCGGCTCACTCGGCCGAGTGGCATTGTCACTCGGCCGAGTGACAAACACTGTAAGAAAACAGTAAATCGGGGGGTCTCAGGGTCTGTCTTCGGAGGTGACTCGGCCAAGTGGCTTTCATCATTCGACCGAGTGGCATTTCATGCTCGGCCGAGTGGGACCTCTTAGAATTTCTGAGAATTGCAGTAACTTCGGCCTCTTCTCTGGAAAATTTCCCTGTACCACTCGGGTGAGTGAGATTTCTCACTCGGCCGAGTAGGCTTTCTTCGTTCGGCCGAGTATACGCTGAAATTGACTCTGTGTGCGTATCCGTTCTGCTCAGCCGAGTGGGGCTTCTTGTTCGGCCGAGTGGCTGCTCCACTCGGCCGAGTGGCATGCTGTAAATGCCCAATCTTCTCCGTTTCTTCTCCTCGTCGCTCTTACGAAGTTCCTTCTTCTTCCACTCATCCTCCATCGCTGAATGGCCCTCAAACGAGCCGTGGGTGACACTCCTTAGTGCTTGCAAACCCCTCGATCTCAAAATCGCTCCAAATCGCTCCATATTTCATGAAATATGACAAAAACAAGAAATTGTGAAAAGCATCGCAATGTTGTCGAATAATCGTGAAAAACGCGATATGGGCGATCAAAACTGCATGCAAACATGCAGAAAAAAGGTGTAAAATATGGAGTGATCAAAATCCCCCAAGCTTACCTTTTACTCGTCCTCGAGGAAGATAAGTAAAAGGCGAACCCGACGGGAAAAGTAATAAAAAGAAAGAAAAATGAAAAATAGAATAGAGAGCGAAGAAGGAGATGCTAGATCATTTTTCTCAGGACGTGGGTTTTGCTTACTCATGTAGCACACGACGAATGTAAAACTCACGCCAAAGATTTTTATCTCGATACCATAGTATATGGATGCATTCAAAATAGAAAACCCAAGAATATCAAAATAGTATGAAATATGGAGTCATTCTAGAACTAATATCGTCTGAAGCATCTAAAGCGGTATACATAATCATAGATCCCACACTTTTCAATTGAATGCTTTCTACCTGGAGTATAAGAGATATCACACAATATGGAGCCGTAAGAATAGAAAAGTATGGTTTTCATGAAATGTATGCTAAGTGTCAATTCCTGGATTTCGTAAAACTTTTAGTGATCTCACCAAGTATAGAAAATTACCTAGCTTAGGTTGTCATGCACTGTCAGGTAGTCACTCTCTCACACATCATTGGTTCCTCTCCCCCAAGCTTATCTATAAGCGTGGTGGCATAAGATAAATCAATAAATATATTCCCCATTTTTGAAGCTCCATGATAGAATAAAAACAAAAGAGGGGAGAAAGAAAGAAAGAGTATGAGATGGGATCATGTATAAACTTCTTTTCTCATTTCTTTTCTTTTTCCACATTTTTTCTTTTTCTCTCTTTTTTTTTATTTTTGATTTATATATACAACTGTGATCCCAAATCAAAAGATAGAAAGATCTATATATGTTTTTCTTTTTGATTTTGGGGGTAGTGGAGCATGGATTTTATAAAGCGGGGGAATTGCCAATATAGGATCCGCTAAAGGGAGATTCACCAATGAATATAAGTAGAGAATTAATGCTCAAGATATGTGGAGAAAGAAATAAATGTAACACTCGGTTCACTCTATAAGACGTGTACAACAATTTTCAGCAGAGTAATGTAATCTACTCAGTTTAATCTCAGAAAGTAAACTAGTCCAGTTATATCAACCTAACATACATTCATTCAACCTGAAAGTGAGGCGTACAATTTTCATGCAATAAGAAGTGATATAAGAAAGGAAAGCAGTACTCCAGATATAAGCAATTAATGCGTGAAGCTTGGTGTGTTTTCTACGAAGAGCATACATATGAATTATCAGACTTCGGCTAATAACAGAATTTCATCCATATTCATACAGGAAAAGGTGGGTTACTATCTCAAATGCATAGCAAGACACAGTATATGATATCTGAAATAAAAACTACGTCATGACAAAATAGCATGCAAACAGAGATAAGCTAATCACCACGTCATCATCATCACAGAAAAGTCATCTCTAGCAAAAGATGAAAGAAATAAGGATAAAAGAAAATAGAAACTACTACGAAATGCAGCACACTCAAAAAGGTAAGAAAACGTGATGCATGATAAAAACGAAAAAGTGGGTGAAAATGAGTGCAAAAGCGGAAAATGTGAGAAAAGCAAAAATAAAAGGGTGACAAAAAGCAAAAGCGTGAGAACTCACTCCCCCAAGCTAAAGTGCACAGTGTCCTTAATGTGCGAAGTGTGGCACACCGAGAGACGTTCAATGGGTGGGGAGGGTGATGATGCATGCATGATGAAAATAAAAGAAAAGGAAATGATATGGTAATGCAGGTGATGCATGCAGAGGTCAAAATGGTGCAGAATATCAGTGTCCCCAAAAATAAGCTCCCTCACTCCTAAAGAGATATAAACAGATATGACCAAAAAGGTACCAAAACAGTGTGTGGAGGAGGGGCGCAAAAATCACCAGGCTCAAAAACAACTAGCAAAACAATAGAAATATAGAAGGCATCCAGTGTGTGCCTAGGCTGGTGGTGGTGCACCAGCACCGTCTGTGGCGGAGGTGGTGGTGGAGGTGGTCGGCGTGGTAGCTGCTGGGTGGGTGTCGGTGGTGGAGGCAGACGCGCCAGAATTTGGTTCAGGCAAGCCTGAATACTGGGAAGAATGGCGACGCATGTCTGCACAGCACTAACTGTGGTGGAGAGAGCCATGAAATCCCCTCTAAGTCCACTAACAGCCCTCTCAAGAGCACGAATGCTATAAACTAGAGTGTCGGTGGGTGGTGGAGCAGAGGGATGCACAGGTCTAACTGGTGAAGTGCGGGGCTGTCTCACGTGGGCAGTGTAGTGGATGGGTCCAGCAGGGAAGTGGGGTAGTGGTGATGTGCTCACTAAGTGGTGCCCAGCCTCTGTAAGAGGCTGGGGCACAGGAAAGGTTGAAGTGGAAGCAGTAGCGGAAGTGGAAGTGAAAACAGACAACGAGGCAGTGTGAGAGGTCAGTGACGCAGACGTGGGGACAGATGTCACGACACTCTCAGAAAAGACAGCGGCAGCGGAGACCGAGAAGTCGACGGCTGGGGAGGCCGTAAAGGGCACAAAAGATGAATCCACAGGAGTCAAGAACAACAATCGGGATAGGGTCTCTACTACGGAGGTGAAAGAGGACTCGCCACTCTCAATAATGGTAGGGGGACGCTCGGGACTCAGAGTGGTAATGGGCTCGGTAGAAATAGGCACAGTGGTGGTGGTGGTGGACGGCTCAGCTAAAGTGCTCCCGACACTAACAGACGTGTGGACAGAGGTGTCGGGAGGTGCAGACAGGGCTGGAGCAGGCTGAGGGATCACGGGGTCGACGGGTGGAACGAGGGGCTCCTGTTGAGCATCCTCGGGCTCAAGCACGTTGGCGGCAGGGATAAGGAGATCCATCGCTGGAATCCAGTCTCCGCCGTCTGGTCCAATATGTGTCCGAGCAGGGCTCGGGAGAACCATGTAATCTGCGTCGAAGGGACCATGCAGCCACACCCAGTGCTGATGACCATGTGGATGAAGCATCTTCATCCGGGCCATAACATCTATAGAAAGTGTAGTGGGGCCCGGAGGTCGACACAGGTCATCAGGAAGGTCAACTCCAGTTATAAGGGCTAAGAGGGTGATCAGACCGCCGCAACAGATAGGTGAACGAGCACTCACAGAAATAATGATGCGGTCCAAAAACCAACTGGCAATGTTGATCTCGACGGCGAGGACCAAAACGTCACTACCCCTATCTAGAACCCTAGGGCATGTCATCGCATAGAGCATGTAGAGATCTGGCGTAGATAGCATCCCAGGCTCGTACCTCGCAAGAAAAGTAGTCGCCATAAGGCGCTGTGCAATGCGGAGGTAGGGGTGGACAATAGCTAATGCCTTGGCCTTACTAGGGTCAAAGGCGAGTGGTGATCCCATGATCCGTGTCCAGAAGGCGTGAGTATCGAACGACGGGGGTGGAATGTGCGTGGGAGCGTAAGCGCGGTCTGGGTCAGGGACAGCGGGCCACTAGAAAAATGCTCTAAGCATTTCGAAAGTGATCTCGCACTCTCGATCCATCAAACGGAAGGAGCATCCTCCAGGGGTCCGGTCAATGGAACTAAGGACCTCTAGTGTCGGACGGATGTAAGTATCCGTTGACACCGACAGAAAGTCACGACATCCCACGTTGTCGTACAATGTGAGAAGCCCCTCAAGTACCCCTAGGCGGTCTAGGTCAGCTAGGTGCGCAAACCTAGAGGGTACTATCGAGTGATAGCAGATACGCTCGAATCTGGCGCAGTGTGCGTCATCTCGAAACGTAATCCCCATCCGCCCGACGGCGGGAGCGGGTGGTGCCTGTGTGGAGATGGGATCGGTAGGAAGCGGCTGTGTAGGTGGGGGTGGACTAGGTGGAGGGGAGTCCTCTCTAGCGGAAGAGGAGCCAGGGTCACCTGACTTCTTCCACTTGGAAGCGGGCTCCCACGTGCGTGGCCTAAGGTGAGGCAGCATGTCTGCCACGAGACATGCCCCCTAAAAATGAAATGTGACGTGCTAAATAGTGAAACAAGTATACCTAAGCACGCTGTGAGAGCAATCAGCAATGTGTGCGAAGATACGCCTCCTCCGCAAGGCTCCGTATGCGTCAAAAAGCTCCCCAAAGCTCCCCCAAGCTAGCCTGAAACACAAACGATAAAATCAGCCAATAATAATCAATATATATGGGGAAGATAAGGGGTAACAGATATATATATGAGTTGATTTGAATTTGGGGTGCAACGGGCGTACAAATCGGGAGAAATGAGGAGAAATGAGGAATTTGGTATGTATTGCGGGTGAACGGCGGTGAGGGAGGCGGCGCCGGAGAGGAACGGCGGCCGGGCAGCATCGGCGACCGGTGGGGGTCGTCGGCCGACGGCGGCTCGGGTGTCGAAAGCGGCGGATCGGTAAAGGAAGTCGAAGCGGGCTCGGGCGTTGGCGACGGTTTTGGAAAATTTTCGCGTTTTCGAAATTCGCACAGCGCCTAGGCCTTATATAGGAGTATTACGACTCGGCTGAGTGACTAGCTCACTCGGCCGAGTGGGACACGTAAATAAATTTCGAAATATCACCCACGATTTACGACTCGACCGAGTGGCTTTTCCCACTCAGCCGAATGGACAAGTTCCACTCGGCCGAGTGGCTCAGCCACTCGGCAATTTTTGAGCACTGGAGGGTATCTGATTCACTCGGCCGAGTGATAAGGCACTCGGCCGAGTGGCAATTAAGACTAAAATTCACAGAAAATGACAGAGAGTCGATCTACAGAAACTTCTCTGATTGGTACTCCACTCGGCCGAGTGGAGTCTTTGCTCGGCCGAGTGACATATGTCACTCGGCCGAGTGGCACCATGTTTTCTGCAACGGCTCTCCGTTTTCGCTCTATTCACTGTTTTTCTTCCTCCAGTCAGTTCCTTCCTCCTTCTGAGGCCTGAGTGCGTTCCTGGAGCGCTCTCTCTTGCCTCGGTCATCCTCCATATGAATAATCCCTCGTTCTCCATCTCCTGTCATGAAAATTAGGACCCGTTGTCACAATTTTTATAGACACTAGACTCTAAACACTAAGAAAAGTCTAAAAGAAAAACAAAGGTCAAACTAAAACAATATGAAACCGTCGGGTTGCCTCCCGACAAGCGCTCGTTTAAGGTCATGAGCTCGACCCCTTATGATATTCGATTAGCACGTGATGTTGGGCGCATGCGAGATACGCCCGTCAAATTTGCCGGGAAGGTCACTTGGATTTGGTTATTGGTGCTTGTCGGCCTTCCTCGGCGTCCCCTCATCTTAGGAAGAGTTGGGGGATAAGTCCCCCAAGCTTGAGCTAGAACCAATTTTCTTTCTCACCAGTGCTTCTATTTGGTGGAGCTTTCTTTAAATTGTTGGCCGTTGAGAGCTTGCAAAGCTCCCTTATCCTTACGACATCAGTGTCATCTTTATCATCGGCCATAGAGCTATCCAGAGGGTCCTCCAACTTTCTTCAATGCTAGAAATTTGGCCTTCTTCAAGGCCATCATCATGGAGAGTGCCGATGGAGTGCGGAATTGCTTCGTCAATTACCTCATCAAGGAGGTATGAAAGATCGTGGGGGCGTCCCTTGAGTAGATATACGTGATTCACATCACCGGTGGGGACTCCCTTGAAATAATACTTGAGCCGTTGTCCATTTACCTTGAATGTGGCTCCGTCTTTTCCTTCCAATTCAAAAGCTCCCCCGGTTGTATGTGCTTAATGGTGAATGGTCCGGACCATCGCGATCTCAACTTTCCGGGAAAGAGTCGGAGCCGGGAATTGAATAGGAGGACTTTGTCTCCGACCTTGAAGTCCCAAATGGTGATGCGTGCGTCGTGGAGGATTCTAGTCCTTTCCTTGTAAATTCTTGAGCTCTCATAAGCATCACGTCTACTCTTATCAAGCTCATTAATGTCTAAGAGTCGCCTCACCGTCGCACTCTTGTAGTCATAATTGAAGGTCTTAATAGCCCAATATGCGCTGTGCTCCAACTCGACTGGCAAGTGACAAGCTTTCCCATAAACAAGCCGGTACGGTGTGGTGCCAATGGAAGTGCGATAGGCCGTACGATAAGCCCATAGTGCATCGTTCAATTTCATCGACCAATCCTTTCTAGATCTATCGACGGTCTTTTCTAGAATTAGCTTGATTTCTTGATTCGACACCTCCACTTGGCCACTCGTTTGAGGGTGGTATGCCATGCCAACTCTATGATTCACCCCATACTTTTTCATCATGGCTTCAAATTTGTTTTCTATAAAGTGGCTCCCTCCATCGCTTATCAAAGTACGAGGCACTCCAAAGCGTGGGAAGATGTTTTGCTTGAAAAATTTTGAAACCACCCTTGCATTATTTGTGGGGGTGGCAATGGCTTCTACCCATTTGGAGACATAATCCACGGCCAATAAGATGTACTTGTTACCCTTACTTGTAAGAAAGGGCCCCATGAAGTCCACTCCCCAACAGTCAAATAGTTCAATTTCTAGAATGGGCCTCATCGGCATCTCGTTTAGCCTTGATATATTCCCGGTCCGCTGGCATCTATCACATTTCTTGACACATTCCTTGACAAAGTCATGCGTATCCTTGAACATGGTCGGCCAAAAGAATCTGCGTTGCAATATCTTGGCGGTGGTCTTAGATGAGGCGTGATGTCCCCCGCATGGCATACTATGGTAATGCAAAATGATTGACGTGGCCTCCTCATTGGAAACGCATCTCCGAATAACACCATCCTTGCAAATCTTGCAGAGATACGGATCTTCCCAAAAATAGTTTCGGACTTCGTGCATAAATCTCCTCTTTTGTTGCGTGTGCATTCCGCTTGGTTTTATCCCACATGCCAAATAGTTAACAAAGTCCGCATACCAAGGCACCTCTCCGGGTCTTATGGCAAATAGCCTCTCATCGGCAAAAGTGTCATCGATATATAAGCTTTCATCCTCCTTGTCACGAACAAGCCTAGACAAGTGGTCCGCCACAACGTTGTCCGTGCCCTTTTTGTCTCTAACCTCCAAGTCAAATTCTTGCAACAAAAGTATCCATCTTATTAACCTTGGCTTGGCCTCTTTTTTGCTTAGAAGATACTTCAATGCCGCATGGTCGGTATGGACAATTACTTTGGATCCAAGGAGGTAGGAACGAAACTTCTCGATGGAGTAGACAACCGCTAAAAGCTCTTTCTCGGTGGTGGTATAATTTTTCTGCGCATCGTCCAATGTTTTGCTAGCATAGAATATAGCATGAAGCTTTTTGTCTTTCCTCTGTCCTAGCACCGCTCCAATGGCTTGGTCACTTGCATCACACATAAGCTCGAAGGGAAGGCTCCAATCCGGCGGTTGTATGATGGGGGGCGGAAATAAGAGCTTCCTTCAACGTATTGAATGCTTGCAAGCATTCTCCTGAAAAGACAAAGGGAGCATCTTTAGTAAGTAAGGCGGTAAGAGGTCGGGCAATCAAGGCAAAATCCTTGATAAAGCGGCGGTAAAACCCCACATGACCAAGAAAGCCTCTAATGCCCTTAACATTGATAGGAGGAGGGAGTTTTTCGATTAAGAGTGAGATTATTTTGTTGGCATCTTTTAAGAACTTTAGTGAGGTTAGCCAAACAAGAATCAAACTTACTTCCATAAACAGAAAAATCATCCATGAAGACTTCCATAATATTTTCAATGTAATCAGAAAAGATGGATGTCATACACCTTTGAAAGGTGGCGGGAGCATTACAAAGACCAAAGGGCATTCTACGGTAGGCATATGTGCCATAAGGACATGTGAAAGTGGTCTTTTCTTGGTCGTCTTCATGCAAGGGGATTTGAAAGAATCCCGAATACCCATCCAAATAACAGAAGTATTTATGTTTAGCAAGACGCTCAAGCATTTGATCAATGAAGGGCAATGGGTAATGGTCTTTTCGGGTGGCTTTGTTTAATTTCCTATAATCAATACACATCTGCCATCCCGTGACGGTATGCGTAGAAATGGATTCTCCCTTTTCGTTTTTTATAACGGTCATCCCTCCCTTTTTAGGGACGACATGAACGGGGCTAACCCACCGGCTGTCAGAGATAGGATAGATAATACCATCTTCAAGTAATTTAAGAATCTCTTTCTTAACCACCTCCTTCATGTTAGGGTTCAACCGCCTTTGAGGCTATATGAAGGTGGCTTTAGTGTTTTCCAAGTGGATTCTATGCGTGCAAAGCCTAGGGCTTATTCCCTTAAGATCAGAGATGGTGTAGACAAGCACATCCTTGTGACTCCTAAGGACATCTAAGATTCTTTCTAGTTGATCATGGTTGAGGTGGGAATTAACAATAACCGGATAGGTCAATTTATTACCCAAGAAAGCATACCTTAGATTTGGTGGTAATTGTTTAAGCTCTACCTCAGGTGGCGATGTACCCACCACTTCCTCTACTTGTGAGAGCTTAACCTCTTCCGCAACATCTGGGTTTAGTTCCTGCTCTTTGAGTGGGCTCCCCCATGCAGACTCAGAGTCACTTCTCGGTGAGGACGGTGCATCGGAATAGACGCTGCACAACTCTATGCGGGCATCGATGGGACTACCACTGTGCTCCTGTCTAAACCTGAGATCAAGAGATGTGTCAGTGGGTTCATAAATATAAGAGTGAGGGTTGTAGAGTGTGCTTCCCTGAATCTCGGCTTGCCCAGTGGACTCCTCAGAAGTGTAGTACTCTTCGATGCATGCTCTGCCATTTTCAAAATATAGCTTGTCGTCTCTCACCTCAACTCTGATGTTGCCCTCGATAGTCCCTTCCGGGGAAATTTGATCCACAACAAAAATAGCAAATTGTTGCTCAATGGGGTCCTCGATATCAACGGCAAATGCCCCTGTTGTTGAGTATTGATTCCCCGGATTTGGTTTTGATGATGAACAAACATAAATATCGTGAACTAACTCTTTGTGAGCGCAGGTATGGAGATCGTCGCCAAAATTCTACGTACATCAAAAGCGACGTCTCAAGACTTCTCAAAGCGCGTGATCGTGTGCCTGAAGCTTCGTTGAAGCTCTAGGAGCATTATTGAAGTCAAGAGATTCGGATTGAAGCTTTGAAGACGGTTCGTCAAGTTTATTTTATAGTATTCTAGCTTCTTTTCGTAGAATGTTAAGCCTTGAGTAGGACTTACATTATAATCTTCATAACACTCATATCTTAGAGCTAGGATTATCGTAGAAGCCCATAGAAACTTTCCCGAAGCTTTACGCTTTATTTCGTGACTTCTAGTGCATCTTAGTTGGTTCAAGAAGAAGAACCAACCGACTAGATTGTCATCTAGTCGGTTAATAATCCTTCTTGAACCGACTAGATTTCCTCACTCAATTTAGCCTAGGCACTGTTGATCAATTAGTCGGTCCAAGAAGGTCCACCGACCGACTAGTTATCAAACTAGTCGGTTGAGAATCCTTCTTAGACCGACTAGTTATCCTTCATTCTTTCAGCCTAGCTACTGTTGACTAGTTAGTCGGTCTAAGAACATCCATCGACCGACTAGTTGTGAAACTAGTCGGTTGGAATTTGTTCTTAGACCGGCTAGTTCTCCTTGTGTTCAGCCTATTGGATTTCACTATTAGTCAGTCAAAGAACACTCCCGACTGACTAGTTGTCAAACTAGTCGGTTGGCAAGTCTTCTTAGACCGACTAGTTCTATCGCCTGAATTCTCCTTCTTGGCTGTGAACCTTTTAGTCGGTCCAAGAAGAATCACCGAGCGACTAGTTGCAAAACTAATCGGTCAGTGATCCTTCTTAGACCGATTAGACTGCTTCAGAATAGAGCCGTTGGGGCATTATGTAACGCCCCGCTCCCCGTGATACCCGATAAGTACGAATCCGTATCAGGTATTCCCAAAGAGACAGGTGCTACGAAGAAAATACGAATTTACAAACACAAGCAGGTCCACTGCGCACTGCTGGGATAGTACATATAGCATTCCAGTCAACCCAAAACACAAGAGAACCAACAAATCAAGCACTGATGTATATAAATAAAACTGTTCATATACAACTTCCATATACAAATCCATATACAATATTACTCACATCTC